>CALSCQ010000727.1:0-20841 GCA_943704525.1 Pigoraptor vietnamica
GGGGGGGGGGTATTCAGTCATGCTGTACATCGACTCGAGTTGTCAAACAGGCCAATTGCGCCACAAGCAAGAGATGCGAAGGTCCACAGACTATACAAGCCACTGCACGCGCACGCACCTGCATGAACCTCAACACGAATTCGTGAAACTTGGCATCGAAGCGTGGCCGCGCGCCCTTCTTTACCTTCGGCTTGTCGTCCACACTGTACCGTTGATAGGTGAATCAATTGCGCAGTGCATTTACGCATCACAGCGCACGAAAGGGCGAAACGCTCTTCGGAAGCCACGAAAGCAAAACTATGAGCACGAGCGAAGAAGCACATGCACGCAGACGTTGGACACATCAACTTACACGACATGTTGCCCTTGTGCGATTTCACTCTCAAGCTCGATGGCGCGCAACGTCGCCTTCGAGCGCGACCATTTCCCCAGGTTCGGCATTCTCCGTCGATGCCCACCCCGTCGGGGTGCACACTAAGCGCCCGTCAGCAGGCGGCGCGTGCGAATCGTACAGCACAAAAGCGAATCCCCCCTCCCGGAATACGATTTAGAGTGCGGAAATGCGACGCCACCCAATAAGGGGTCAAACATGCGCACACAGTGCGCTTGAAGCTGGTATGAAAGGATCAGAGGAGCGCTCTGCTGCGTGTGAGAGCGCTTGAGGTGTGACGATATGAGGGCTCAAGGGACCAAAAAGCTCTTCTTTGTGCGAAGATGCTCTTCAGTGTGCGTGCCAATGCCTGAAATCCACTTGGCAACCGCACTCGCTTGTCATTTATGGTCATTGCGGCCAAGAGAATCTTTATATGGGTGTCTGGACAATGCTTTGCGTACGGACTCGGCCGCCGGCGGAGATGGCACTCGCGGCCGCGCCGTTAACTCGAACTCGCGAGAGTTCTTTGCTTTACGCTTTCTTGCTCTTGTGTTGAATTGTGTGGTGGGAGAAGACGATGGCGTCTGCGCTTCCCTTGGGCACCCGCGTGGTGCTGATTGCGTGCGGCTCGTTCAACCCGCCCACCAACATGCACCTGCGGATGTTCGGTGGGTACTGAGGCCCTTGCACACTCTTAAATGCAGAGCCGCAATCTCCGTTTGCAGGCATGGTCGTGGACTGTGCTCGCGACTCCTCACGAAATTGAAATTGCGCCGCAGAGCTTGCCAAGACGAGCCTTCAGCGCAAGGGCGCACAAGTGCTTGCGGGCATACTTTCCCCCGTGAACGACCTCTACAAAAAGAAGGCGAGTCAACATATGCAACCCTTAACCATTGCTCGATGACTGTGTCTCTGGATAATGAGAGTCAATATATGACCCTCACAACAACTGCTCGCGGACCGTGTCTCTGATAATGTAATTCTGAACGCATCTACGCAGGGCCTCCTTCCCATCGCGCATCGCGTCGCCATGTGTCGCGCTGCCGTGCCGCCAAACGGGTGGTTGCGAGTGGACGAGTGGGAAGCCACGCAGGAGGTGTGGCAGAGGACAGTGCAGGTGCTGCGGCGTACGTCGGACGTTGTCAACAGCGAATTTTACAACGGCGTTGGTAAGCAAACGTGTGGTCACGCGGGTGCGTATGTGCGCGTGTGCGTGAGTACGCGCATGAAATGCTAATGCACGCATGTCCTTATACTCAGACAAAGTGCAAGTTAAACTGCTGTGTGGGGCGGATCTGATCGATACGTTCAAGATACCCGGGCTCTGGGCAGACGCCGATGTATGTTTCTTTGTTGCACATTGCGCTTTAGCAAGCCCACTGCCAATCGGCTGTTATGTGTGCCTCACTGAATGCGACCCCTTTCTTTATGCAACCCAGCTCAAGGAAATTTTGAGCGACTTTGGAATTGTGTGCATCACGAGGGATGGGCACGATGTCGCCGAGATGCTCAGGACCATACCCATTCTAGCCGGCGCCGAGGTGCGTATGTGCGCATGCTGCTTCTATCCACGTCTTGGAGTTTTTACGAATGTGTATGTGCGTGGAAGCGCGTGTAAATTGTCGTGCGGTTGCACGCGCCATTGCGAGTGCGTGGGAGTGTGTGAGCAGGTGACTTGGCATGGCCACTGTTGGAATATCGCGAGGTACTCGCAACTTAACGGTTCGTGTAACTTTGGTAGCCGCACGTGGACGTCGTCACGGAATTCATGCCCAACAAGATCAGCTCGACGGAATTACGGTGCGTGTTCTTTGGGAGAGGAAGGCTGTGCTGCACAAAGGCCGCGAGGCATTCTGTCGCACATGCGACGTGCTCGTATGCGGAAAGAATGAGAGTAGGGAAAAGCTTACGCTTGTTCATTCAACCTACTGCAGGGCCGCCATCAAGCGGGGAGACACGATACGCTATCTAACGCCCCATCCCGTGATCGACTACATTGACGCGCAGCGGTTGTACTTGGAGTAAATTCGCCATGTCAACTCACAGCGCCGAAGGCTGTGTGCGTTTGTGTGTGTGTGTGTGTGGGTGGGTGGGTGGGTGTGGGTGTGTGTGGGTGTGTGTGCACGCGCGTCGCCTGTGTGCCTGTGGCGAGAGGTGTGCGTCTGCATGCAAATTCGATGCGTGGGAGGTCACTGTTACCCTAACATTGTGCGCTGCTCATTGCGATTAATTCGAACAAAGAAAGAGTGACACGAGAGAGGCACGAGGATTCTGCATCAGCAAAATGGATTCGTCAGCGTGCGGTGGGTATCAAGCCGCAACACATCGGAGCGACCAAGCAGATTAACACGAACGTTTGGGCAAAATTGAAGAGAGCGACACGTGCCGCATACGATCTCCAACATCGCCAACAAACACACACGTCAAAATGCCCGCCGCATACAACGACGCGTGACATGCTCTCAACGCGCGCGCCGCAACTCAGCAGTATCCATCCGATTGCTCATCACGCGCAGAAAGAATTAAGAAAAACAGCTCACCGCCCCATTGTGCGGGGCTCGCTGCTTAGTCTTTTGTTATCACGCCGGAAACGCGACGCACACACGCTAGTGCGCGACGTGCGCGGTCCGATCAGATAAGATCATGTGTATAAAGTGAAACTGAGATGGAGAACGTGCGGTGATAAGAAGCTTACAGCTGCTGGCATCGGATTTGTTTTTACGATGTATCGTAAAATTGGTGTTACTACTACCAGCCAGAGTGCTCGTAAAACGGCGCGAAACATGCCCTGTCGAGTTTGAGGACAACGGGCTCAAACCATGGCCGACGGTGACTCTTCCGCGTACTTGCCGCTTCGCAAGCGCATGCTTCTCAGTTCGGTCCCCAGCGACGGACCAAGCGCACCAGTCGAACCCTTGGTTGCTGTGCACGATGCCACACAGGCCGCTCTCGGGCAAGCGCCGCAGAGCCTCCCCGCAAAGACAGCGCCATTGGACGAGGTGGGTGGGCTCGGGTGTGCAATGGCGGAACGGAATGGATGGGAAGAACACTTCCCGATCTGAGATGATGCTCAGCATGATGACGCACGGCAGGACTCTGAGGGAATGATCGATGTCACGTCAGTGTCCGCAACCGCTGTGCCCTCGTCGCCATCAACGCAGCCGCATAAGCATGCAGACGGTTGGTCCCGATACGCTCGCTTGTGTGAATTTTCATCGCGTGTGCGTGTGTGTGAGCGTGTGATTTGTTGTTCTGCGCGCTGTGCGTGTGCACATACTTGTGCCTGAAGTCGTGTACAGCCGCCGCCATAGCACCGACGTCCAGAACAGCTGCCGAGGGGGATGAGCCGGAAGAGGTGTACTGCATCTGCCGCACCAACCGCGAGGGCTTCATGATCCAGTGCGACGCGTGTACCGAGTGGTTTCACGGCAAGTGCATCGGGCTGCTCAAGAGGGACTCGCAACTCATCGAGAATTTCTACTGCGAGGCCTGCATTGGTGCGTTGTTTGGGTGTATGGGTTATGTGCGTGCGCGCGTGTGTGCGTATGCCATGCGCGTGCGTGCTTGTTTGCGTGTGCGAGTGTGCCTGCGTTGCTCACTGCATATTGTTTTGGGGCGGATGTTCCTGTCAACGTCACTTCTCCCACACCATCTCACGCCAGTTGTGGTGCAGCGCAAGACCCCTCGCGGTCGATTGTGTACAAGACGGGCGCCGAAGGACCTCCGCAGGTGTGCGTTTGCACCATCGCACCCGTCCATCCTCACACACAATGACTTATCTTGCGCTCCACGCGCAGAAGCGCCCTCGTGTGCAGCAGTGCCACCGCCCGAGTTGCGGGAACCTGCTTCCTGCACCGGCCAACCGCAAGAAACGGACGTCAAAGGTTTGCGCCTGCGCCCGGTCTTTACAATTTTATTAACGCATGCATCTGTGCGCTGTAAAACGACACACTCGCGACCTATTCATACTTATGCGACGCATGCATGCCCGGCATGTCATTTCGTCTCATTTCGTGTGCCTTTTCCACGGCAGTACTGTTCCCGCGAGTGCGGCCTCATGTTGGCGCGCAGTCGTCTCGACCTCCTCGTGGGGGATTTGTGCGGTTCTTCGTCGGCGGGCGACGTTGCCTCCATCAAAACGGAGCTCTCGGGAGAAGGCGGAGGGCTCATGCCGGCGCCCGGTACTGCTCAGTGGCTAGCGCATACCATGTCGTCGCGTGCGAACGAAATGGACGCCGCGCAACTCTCGGAACTGTCGGCCCGCCGTGCGGCGGCCGAAGCGGCGATTGTCGAAGCCGAAGAGGCTTTGCAGCGTGTGCTCGAGAACGTCGCGGCTGCCGCCACCTTGCCCCCCTCAACGGACGGGAAAGACGCGGACTCATCGGCAGACGCGCGCGTGTCGTGTGTGCTGTGCACCGAGTCGTTGTCGATGGGGCAGTACGGGCGTCACGTGGACAAGTGCGTGTTTAAGGTGTGTGGGTCGTAACGTAATACGCAAAGACTCTGTTAGCATTATCCGACGCGTGTTGTGGGCCCCACTTATATCGGGCATACGGCGCGCTTGGTGTGTGTTTTACGGAATTAAGTCGGTCGAAATAGAGTTAGGCTGAACTGACAGGCCCCTTCGTGCCTTGCATTACAGGGCTTTGCACCAGTGTCGTTCTCTGTTTTGGGCGGTTTCCCGCGCTTCCACCGCGTGCACGAATTCATGTGCGACGTCCGCGACCCTGCGAGCGGCGCCATCTGTGCCAAGCCGCGCACGATATGTTGGGCTCACAACAAAGAACAGCCGTGGCTGAACAATGCCGTCGTCAAGGTTGGCAGTCTTTTTGTGTGCACGCGTGTCGTGGGTGGTGTGCGCGTCTCGCTGCGCAGAGTTCATAGTCGTCGACTGTTGCCTGGTGGCGCCATGTATTCAAACCAAATTGCTCTGCAGAGGGGACTGAAGAATGCGCCCTGTGGGTTTCGCGAAGAGGACGGCAGCGTGTGCACCCGCTCCAAGTGCGTAAGCCACTATGAGTGGGAGTTGACTTCTCGCATCCTCGCCGAGTACGAGTTGTTTGACAAGGTATGTGTGGGCACGTTGTGTGCGTGTGTGCGTGTGTATATATGGACGACTCATTGCGTGTGTGCACGCGTGTGTCCGTTTGCGTGCTTGTCTGGATGACTCATTGCGTGTGTGCATCCTCTCGAAGTACTGTACCCTTGAGCGAATTCTTCGCGAGGCCGAACTATTGTACACGCGAATGGAGCGGCGCGCGCACACCACACTCGCGACGCTGCTCAACCAAACGACCGCCGTCTCTCAATAGACCAGCATCGTTGGTAACACATGGCAGCACTACTTTGGTGGAAAGCGCGAACACATGACCGCCCATTGCGTGGCTTATACTTCGATGCATTTTCTTAGCCACAAAGCCGGCAGGAGTGCGCGTCCAGAGCGACACCCACCGGACAATTGACAACGCTCGACATTGCAAACGCTCACACAAAGAGGCGTCGAAACAGAAAAACTTAGGAGAAAGGAAAACACGCAACAATTCTACAATCGAAATGAACGCGACATCGACCCAAAACGCGCACGCGCGACACAATAGCCAGCAAACACGGCAGCGACGCAGATTTACGACGCCGACGCCATCTTGCCACGCGAGCGCAACTCGCGCTTTGGAGAATCGATCCCCGCGGGCACATCCGCAGCCGTCGTCCCCTTCGCAGCCATGCGCGCACTGCGCCGGGGTGTCGAGGGCGTGCCGTTCTCTCCGACGTGGCCATCCGTGCCGTTCACGTGACCGTTGGTGGCGCCGTCGTGCGACTTGGCCTTCGCGTCAGCCTCGCGCACGTCGTGGATGGGACCGTGCCCCTCGAGCGACGAAGGGTGGCGGTACGACCCGCAGAGGCGGTCCCAGAGGGTGAAGAACTGTCCGTAGTTGTAACGGAAGAAGAGGTGGTGGTCGGTGTGGTGCGCGGCGCCGTTGATCATGTCCTCGACGAGCTTCGGTACGCGGTAGTCGCCGTCGTGGATCGAGATGGTCCAAAAGTTGACAAAGACGAAGAGGCCGAGGTAGGTGAGCTTGTGAAGCGGGAAGAGAAAGACGAAAATGTGGTAGGGGGAGCTCTGGAGGAACCCGTCGAGCCAGTGGAAGGCGTGGCTGGCGAACGGCGAGGGGACGAGCCACTTGTGATGGGGCTTGTGCACGGCGCCGTAGATGAGCGGGTGATGCAGCCACCGATGGATCCAGTAGATGCACATGTCGGTGAAGAAGAGGAAGAAGAAGAAGCTGAAGACGAGGTAGGGGACGCCGTACTCGTCGACGTTGTCGTACAGGCGGCTATACCCGCGCAGCTCGGCGAGGAAGAGCGCAATCGTCGGCAGGCTCATCATCGGAATCGAACGGCACGTGTAGGCAATCTCGAGCGCGATTTGGTTCTCGAGGAACTTCTTGTGTCGCATGAGGCTCTTGTCGAAGATAAAGACATAGCTCAGAGTCGCAAAGAAGAGGTACAGCGCGTACCCGCCGAGGTTCGTGACGACGAAAAGCGTCAGGATTTGTCGTCCCCAGTAGTCTTCCGGCCACGACTCCGGGTAGACGTACGGCGTGAGAAGCTGCTCGTCCGCAGCGTGCACAATGAGGTCCATCTCAATTCCCCAAACGAAATTCGAAAATGAGATGCGCCCAACACTGCCTAAGCGGCGAATGGTGCCAGCGATCCCCAGGGGCGAAAATGGCACTCAACTGAGCACACAAAAATTGCAAGACACTGCAGAAGTCGCCGCGAGTGTGGTGTCTTTGTGTGTATTCGTGGACGTGCGGGAATCCTTTTTGACGACTGTGTCGTGTGCGTGTGCTGTGAGCGCGGCTGGCACGTGTGGTGTGATTGGTTGGTCCAAGTCACCAGCTGGCTGCTGATTGGATGGGCCATCGCAGCCGGGACTATTAATTTGAAGTCGGTGAAAAATGTGTTGGACGACTTCAGGCGGGAACTGAGAGCCCGGCGCGAGGTGGCCGAGCCGGGCCGGCGCCGGCTCGGCGGTGTTCGCCGGAGACTTTCAATTTGGTACATGTGTCAAGAAATTGGACCCTCCGGCGGATGCAATGCTTGGGGGAAGTGCAGGAACCGTTGGTGCATCGCCGCCCCGGCGGCCGGCAGTACAGCCGGCCGGCCGGCCGGCCGAGTCCGGCAGCAGCACGCCGCAGTTTTGAATACTGGCGGTTGTGCTCCCGGCTGGACCGTCTTGCAGATCCGGGGCGTCCACGCGTAGTTGGCCCGGCCGTTCCGGCAGCTGACCCACAGGGACAACAGTTTTGTAAACCGGGCTTTGACCGCCGGCCCAGTCGCGCAAGCAACGTCACAGTGACGGCACTGACGTGTCTCTCCCGAGACTGTTGAATGTCCACCAAAAAGTATCAAAATTGCGAAGGCGTTTCAATATAATCTGCCCGACGGACCCACCCCGTTTGCCACTAATGTCGAAATGCCATTTGGCGGGCACATACCACAGCGTGACCTGGAAAGTGTTTCACTTGGCGCAGAGGTACATCGCACTTTTTGCGACGACACATCCACGCGAAATCCACCTGTAGATTTTCTCTGTGAGAGAAACGTTTGCTGAGCAACACTCTCCCGCACTCCTTGTGTGTGAACAGTTGGGCCATACACAGTCGCACACACAGTCGCTGTTGAGAGTATTTCGCGCCAGAAAACACGTCTGACGACGGTGCGCATCAAGCCGCTTGAATCGGAATGACTGTGGCCGTGAGCGTTCGTTGAGCGAGCCCCCTTAGCGGGCTGCAAGGCCGCACGATGTCGAGCTCCGAAGACGGGGACGATGTTTATCGGTGAGTTCGTGTTGCTGTTGTCAAAGACGAGCGCATGTGCTGATTGGGTGTTCGCTTGGCCCGGCAGTCCCGCACGGACAGTTCTCTACACGGGAAAGCTGAGCAAGCAGCTCAATAGTATCTTCCAAGAAGTCCAGCGGAATTTGCCCACCATCGACGACTTCGAGAGTGACGTGGGTGACCAACATTGGTGATCATGCGCTGTTGCCTTGAAAACTTTCACTAACTCGTGCTGTGCTCGTGTCGGCGGCGTAGGATGACGGTGGCGATGACAACGAGCCCGTCGAGGTGTTTGTGCGAAAGGGGTGGACGTCCAAGTTCATAACATCCATTGATGACGACGACGACTTCGACGACCCCCCGGCGGCACCGGAGAAGAAGCCCCTGTCTTCGCCAGCCCCTGCGGAGCCCACTGCAGCGCACGGCAGCGCCGCATCCACCAAGAGCGCGAGTCCCCTTCGTGGCCGTAAGGACAATGACTCGTTCGTGTTGGAGGAAATTGAGTTTGAGGAGGTTGATTACGTGGGCCTGGGGCTCGCTCCCCCTCCCGTCACCGAAGCCGTCGGTGGCGAGACATTTCACCCGTCCGAGGCATCGCAGGCATTCCGTTCGTACATTCCGACTTCGGCGCCGAGCATAGCGCTTCCGCTGGGCGATCGTGAGCTCGATGCGCTGCTCGACTCACTCGCGGGTGGTCAAGGTGCTAAGAAGGGCAAGCCGCCTGTGCGCGATGCGGCCGTTGCGGGAAAAGCGCCGGCCGTCGCCAGTCCGCCGCAGAATGTCGTCGACGATGGAAATGGGTTTCATAGCGACGAAACCTCGGACGGCGACGTGGACCTTGACGCGTCATCGGTGTCGGACGTTGACATTGTGTGGCCGCATGCGGATCCCGGCGACGTGGACGAAGCCGTCGCCCATTGGGACGACGAAGACATTCTCGAGCACTCGCAACCGCAGGTCTCCCTGCAGGAACTGTCAAGGGCACTTGCGGCGGAAAAGCAGAAGCCGCCCAAGCCGACAAAACGACAGCAACGAAGTCCTCAGCCGCAACCGCTGCCGCAGCCGAACAAGACGCCTTCGCTCCAGGGCAAATTTGCGCGCCTCGCCGGCGGCCCTCCGGTGGCGCCTAGCGTCCCGGAGAAGGACAAGGAGAACACCGTCTTTCTCGATCTGCGGCCGCCATCGACGACACCGGGGCCGTCGCCCGTCATGGGAAAAGCGGAGAGGTGGGCGCGGCTGCATGTCACGCTGTGCAAGGTGTTGGATGCTTCCTGTTGTGCTGACTCATCCTTACCCTGTTTTCAGTCGCGAAGACGAGCGAGAAGAGTCATCAGCGAGTCCGTCGAGTGACAGCGAGGAGGATTGGCGCGAAGTGAGGCGGCAGGCGCGGGGGAAAGCCTCGACGGCGAGCGTGGCTCGGCAAAAGTCAGCCGCCAACCCGCCCCACAATCCGCCACCATCCTCGCAGCCAACTGCACATGACGCGTCCGCGCGACAAAACTCTGCGCGTGCCGATCGAGAGGCTCTGCGAAAGCGGAAGGAGGACGTCAGCGCGGCCATGATCACCGCCGCGTCGGCGGCTGGTCGTCGTGCCGTGTGCGAACCGGAGGCGTCGTTCGGCCCACTACCGGATCGAGCGGTGGGCGACGCCGTAGAGACGAAGCGCCAACGATGTCTTGCGCTTGTGAGCGCCGACTTCCACGGGCTCGCACCCGCGGATGCCGCGAGATTGGCGGGGTGGCTGTTTGGAGGATCGGGCGCGCCTTCAACTGATGCGGAATCGGATGCGGAGCCGTTTTCCATTGTGTCGGCGTCGCTTGTTGGACCGTGGCGGCCGCCGGGTGAGGACGTCGATAGGCAAGCGCGCCTCTATGCTGTCTTGGAGCCGGCAAAGCAGCGCGCGGTGACGTTCACTCAGTTTCTCGGGCGCGTGCGCGCCTTCCTCGAGAAGAACACCCTGCGAGGTGTTATGCTGTGGAGTGAGCCTTCTGCGTCCGAATCGACACCAGTGCGCCTCTTTGACATTGTGCACGTCCACGATAGCGAAGGAGCTGCCGAGGCGTTCTTGTCGGCAGAGCCGTCGCTCCTATGGTCGCCGTCCTCTGCGAGCGGCGCGACGTCGAGTTCTGGAGACGACGTGGCCGTGTCGGTCGTGCACTGCGCGCGGGCGGATGTCGTGGCGTCTGTAATTCACCGCGCGTTTGCAGAGGGTCTCTGGATTGCGGGTCTGCGGAGCGTGGCACGACCATCCGCGGGACTGTCTCGCGATGCCTTTGACACGCGGATTCGCGGCGGTGACGGCCCCGACGTGGCGGCGGGTGCGGCATGGGACGGGTCACGATCAGTGGTCGCTCTCTGCGTCTGCGGTCGTAGCGCGCTTTCTAGGTGGCAGGCCGCTGTCGGTCCGGCTGACCCGGCGATCGCGCGGCAAACGGATCCCCGCTCCCTGAGGGCGTCACTCGGTTCGACGCGTGCGCGCAATGCCCTCACGTGTACGCGAGGGACGGACGCGCGGCGCGCATGCGAAGACGTTGCCTATTGGTTCGGCGGACGGCTGTCGTCGGGCGATGCGAGCGTTCCAGCGGCGGCGGTGGTGTCAGCAGCGCTGGACGGCGACAAAGGTCGTCTTCCTGTGCTTGTCCATCCCCGCCGCGAAACCTGCGCCTTGCTATTTGCCGTGGCGCCGTCATCGTCCCTCGCGTACACTCTGGCGACGTGTTTGGAGTACTGCGAATCGCTTTCCCTCTCGCTCGTTAGCGTATGGCGCGCAGTTGGGCTTGCGCGAACGTCCAAAGCGCTCGCTGGTTCGGGATTGCTGGCACTTGCAAGTGTCGCTGCAGGGCTCGTGCCCAAGAGCGGATCGGAACCCGTCGCATACGTCGTGGCGTTTTCTGGCGACGGTGCGGGCGTTGTCGGTACAGCGTGCGCCCTCCACCTTCGTGAGAAGTGCCAGGCCTTGGTGGCCGTGGGCACTCGTGTAGATGCGGCGCAGCTTGCCGCGCTGAACGCATGCGCGCCGTCTGTCCCCAGTCGCTACGAAGTAGAGACGTCGTTGATGGGGCTGGACTCCCCGCTGGTGCGGACTTCGGCAGAATCGCGGCAGACGATGTTAATGGCATTTGTGGGCGGAGAGGGCCTTCGCGCAAGCGGTCCACTGCTGAATGCAATGGTGAACGGCACGAGGGGCGCACCCGTCGTCAACGGCGCCGCTTCCGTGCGCGTTTCTCCAACCGTGTCTGGCGGCGATCGTGAGACCGACGAACCGTTTGCGATTGTGGGCGCAAAGACGCTCGCTACGCTCGAGGAGTACTACGCTAAGGAGCTTACGCCGCTCGAGATTGGCGAGGGAGGATGGCGCGCGTCTGTGCGGGCGTTGTGCGGCAAGTCGGTGCTGCTGGTGGTTGTGCAACGCCGCGCTGCGTTTTCCGCGATCGCGCGATACGGCATCGGTGCCCCGAAGGACGCGTCAAACCCCGTGCTTGTGTCGCCGTCGCCCGACGTCGCCTTCCGGCAGATCTCACTGCTCTTTAGCGAGTCCGAGCTGTCGATGGCGCCGCCGACCCAAAGGGAACAGCGTTTCCTTCCGCCTTTTCCGGCTTCACTCGGCGTACTTGCCGCGATGACGTCTGGACCTTCGACCATTACGACTGTTGCCTGCGTGTGGGGCTCCCGGCGCGTGCCGATGGAGCAGCGGCTGGGACGGCTTCTACGGCGCGTCGCGAGGGACGGCTTTTCGGTCGCGGGTTTGCGCATTGTCGACAAGCGGCCGAACCTTTGTGGGATCGCGAAGGCTCCCGGGGACGCCTCCGTGCCGCATGCCGTCGTGTGCATTCGACGGGAAAATGCGGTCGAGTGCCTCGTTGCCGTGTTGGATGACGAGGCTGAAGGTGACGCGTCGTCCGGACACGGCGCGGTCATTGACGGACTATGGGGTTGGTATCCTCTTTTTTCCGTGCCTGTCTGTGTCTGTGTCTCTATGCGTCTGTGCGTTTTCTTCGCTCCGTTGTATTGTCCTTCAAAGTTTTTGAAAAGTGCCTGACCTTGTGACGCGCAGGTTCACGAAGCTACGCCGACGCCCTGAGCGATCAGTCCGCTGCGTTTCCCTCTGGTCTCTGTACATCCGCCTCTGAGGTATACGTCTCAGCCCGCATGTTTCTAACCCTTGTCCGTACTTGTGAGCCGTGTTCTCAGCTGTCATTCTGCTGTTTACTTTCCAGTGCCGCGAGGATGTCTTGGCCGTGTCATCGTCGCGCAAACTCGTGCGACGGCTCGCGCGCGGAGCTTCCGCACCGCCGGCCATGCGCGAGATTGTCGTCCTTGCGTTTTCCCGCCAAGTCATCAAGGCGCGCACCGATAGCAGCTCTCCCCATCCCATGAGTCCCCTTGCAGACGCCGTCGACGCTCTCGGAAAGGCCGGATTTGCGCTGGTCGCCGGCCGTCTAATGTGGCTGAGGTGCGCTGCCCTGCCTTTCCATGGGTATGTGCCCTCCCTTCTCCTGCTCCCTACTCACGTGACCCAATGCTCCATGCTGTAGACCCGACCAGGAGCAGGCCGTGCGCGCGGCGGGCTATTTCCCGCCCGATTTCATGGCGAATGTCGCGGGGGGTCCGTGGGCGGTGTTTGCGTTGGAGCGCGATGACGCTGTCGTGCGTTGCCGCGAAGTGATCGTTAGGTGGGCATATGTGGCCTTCTCGCTTGTGTGTTGGCAAGTCGTTGAGTCTTCAGTTGTAGCGGTTTAGCGTAATGTCCTAATTTTGTGGCCTATGGACCCTCTTCCGCTGCAGCGTGTCGCCGTGTTTGGCGCTTGGCAGCAAGCTATGGTCCCATGTCTACGTGTCGCACTCCGCTGAGCTGGTGAGCGTAATTTTGCTTAACATCGCTTTGATTCTGTCCACAAGCCTCCTCCTACCTTCCGGCTTTTTCTGACAATTGCGATGCTGTGCATGCAGGCCTCGCGGGATGTGTGCACGTTCTTTGACAGTCTCCCTGGCTCGACGTCCTTCGAGCTTGCGTGACCTTTGAGGGTAACTTGGTCATAAATTCCTATATATTTTTCAACTGTCCACGTCCGAACTTCCAGTGTGCGCTTCTGTAGAAAGCTGTCCAAACAAACTTTGAGTCATAAATGTTTTATATTCACTCTTTTTTTTTTTTCATCTATGTCGTTTAACCCGTTGAAAGAAAACCGCCGCACGGCCAGCTCTCCAACCCATCCGTTTCGAGAGCAGGTTACCCAGGTTGTTTTCCCAAAAAATTTCTGCTTAACCATTCCGTGATATATGTGTGTGTGTGTGTGCGTTGAAGAGGGGAAGAGGGAAAGATGTCGTAGGAGAAAATCGAAGCAAGACGTACGCGAACGATCGAAGACGGAGCGACACGGAGCGTAATACGTGCCGCAATTTTCCCCAATGCCTCAGTTGGATGCGATGCCACCACGAAGTCGGTCGATCTCAGCACGTAACATCGCACACTCGTTATCGAGCGACGCATTCTCGGCGGCAACTGCGTTCCGTCGCCGAACGGCCTCGTCGAGAAGGGCCTTAACAGCGGCGTTCATCGCGGCAAGTCGGTCCACGTTTTCGCGCACCGTGTGCAGAAATTCCTTCTTCTTGAGCCGGCACAGCTGCGCGGCCTCGCGATTCTTCTCGCGCCTCCGCACGCTACGACCGTCCGACGGCGACGTCAGCTCGAGCGAGTCGTCAGATCCCGTCGAAACGTCATTCTCCTCTTCGATCGGCAACGCCCGTTCCCTGGCAGCAGACACGCGCCTCCGCTTCGTGGCCGGCTGCTTTTCGTCCTTTGCGCTGTCCGCCGACGATGACGAGAGGAGTGTGTTGCTCATCTGTGCGAGGAACAATAGCACGCTCGCAGACGACTGCTCGTCCTTGGGCACGCCATCAACCGGCAACTTGCGCTTTCGCGAAGCGCCATCGGCCCTCCCGTCAGCGACCGCCTGGCAACGACACAACAAGGGAACGGAATTGAGTGTTGACAGTTCAAGGGTACCGATTAGCGATTACGATTACCGGTCAAGATCCAAACTCACCGGCGTGACGGCGCCGGATGCCAGGTACCCGTCCTCCTCCGACACATAGCCGGAGTCTTTCCTCCACAAGTGCTTGGGGTTCAGTTCCGCAGACTGCCAAGAATGCGCATGCGTTGGCCGCGCTACGGCCTCGTCGTGTCTGTCATTGGTGGCTATGCACGCAACACTGCGCCAGGAATTGGAATTTCCGATAAGTGTACAATCCCGCCACTTTTCGGAACTGTCGGAACTGCCGATTACATGCTAAACAGGCACATTGATTGCACGCCGCCACTCACCCGACCATTCTGTTGGCAGTCTAGCAGAGTGAAGGTCCCTTTCACACTGTGTGTGGGGAAGTTTTGGACGAAATGCCCGCCGCGAAGGCTTTTGAACGAGGGGAAAGAATCGATCCCATCCGCCCACACTTTATAAGCGAACCAACTGTTGCGTCAGCAACAACTGCCGCCGTCAGCAAAAGTGTGGCGAGTCACGAGTCGGACTCGCACCGGCATGCGCGAGCGGCGCGTGGAATGGCGGTGAAGGTTCGCGGCACGCGTCGTGGGGGACGTGTGCGTGGTTGGCGAAGGGCGCGCACATGCGCAGTGTGGCTAATCCGGCGTCCATAGTGAGCCCATAGTGAGCCCATAGTGAGCGACTCTGAAAAAAAAGGCAAAGTCAGCTGTTTGGCGGCGGGTCATCAAAACGCCGTTATTATTTGACAGGAAAATTCATAGTGAATTCATAGTCAAGGGAAATTATTATTCTTTATTAGACTCGCTGCGTGGTTGATTGGGTCATCCATTTTTTATTTGACTTTCGCTTCAATTCCATACAAAACTCATAGTCAAGGCCTTTATTATTTCAACGCGCGTTGCCGAGTGACGTCACCCACGTGTGCCGATAAATTTGTGCGATATCTCGCTAACATTCCTCTCAACATAACCGAGACATCGCTTTTTATTTCGATCACGTGATCAAAGGCATTTCCTTTCGCTCGGCCGGCCAGCTGTTTCGCATCTGCGTGCGTGGTGGCTGTTGCGTACAGTGCTTTCCGCTGCATGTGTACGAGCAGAGATATGACCCCCATGTTGTTTCATAGAAGCACAATACTTTTGTCTGTGCGCGCGTGCGTACGTTGCAGTGTTGCGAATGTCCGACGACCACCCCGCCGCGCCGCCGACGGGCGAGCCGCCTGTTGCGCCCGTTGAAGATGCCGCCCTGTCGAAGGGAAAGAAGAAGGACAGGGAGCACGACGAGGCTTTGTCGGCCTCGCTCGTTGCCAGTGAACAGGAGCGCGTGGCGAAGCAGCTGCTTGCGCTTCAGATGCAGGGCGGCCTCTCTGGCGCCGCGGCTGCGCGCACGCTTGAGGAGAGCGCTGCTATGGAGCACAAATTCTGGAAGACACAGCCCGTGCCGCAGCTTCGTGGGTATTGGGTGGTCTCACATCTCTGAATTTAATAAGGGGGCATTTGGGCTTCGATCTCATTTCCCGCCGATTTGCGCAGATGAGGACGTGACGGAGTGCGGTCCGATCGAGCCCGACAAGGAGCACGTGCAGCAGGAACCGTACAACCTTCCGCAGGGCTTTGAGTGGGACACGCTGGATCTTCTCAAACAGGAGCAGGTGGGCGTTGGTGATGGGTGTGTATGTGAGAGAGTGTGTGTATTGTGTGTCTGCGTGTGTGCGTGCGTGTGTGTGCGTGCGTGTGTGTTTGTGTGTAGGGGAGTGTGTGCGTGTGTGTGCGTGCGTGAGTGTGTTGTGTATGTGTGTCTGTATGTGTGTGTGCGTGCGCGTGTGTGTGTATTGTGTATGTGTGTCTGTATGTGGGTGCGTGCGTGTGTGCGTGCGTGCGCGCGTGTGTGGTGTGTGTTGTGTGTTTGTGTTGTGTGTGTGGGAGTGCGTGCGTGCGTGTGTGTGTATATCGTGTGTGTGTGTTTGTATTGTGTATGTGTGTGTGTGTGTTTATATTGTGTATGTGTCTGTGCGTGTGTGTGTGTGTGTGTGGTCGCCCCGTCAGTTGTCCATGCATTGGCATTCATTGTGGTGTTACGTAGCTGGACGAGGTCTACAAGCTTCTCAACGAGAACTATGTCGAGGACGACGACAACATGTTCCGCTTCGACTACTCGTCCGAATTCCTCAAGTGGTGAGCTGTCTGCGATGGCCGTTCTGTCTTCTCTTGATCGCCCACGCGTCTGTGTGCATGAGGGCACAGTGCAAATGGCACGTGTGTGTGTGTGTGTGTGTGTGCATGTGAGTGCAAGAGAGGGTTATGGACAGCTTGCGTGGTGCACGTGTCCCTGTTGGGCTCAAAGAGTCTCATCGTCTTGCGAACGCGTGCAGGGCGCTTATGCCCCCCGGCTGGAAGGCGATCTGGCATGCGGGCGTGCGAGTGAGCATCAACAAGAAGCTCGTCGGATTTATCAGCGCCATCCCTGCTACACTGCGCGTGCATACGCAGTGGGTGACTGTGTGTGTGTGTGTGTGTGTGTGTGTGTGTGTGTGTGTGCGTGCGTGCGTGTGTGCGTGCGTGTGCGTGTATGCCCGTCGTAGTTACTCTGCGATCAATTGGAGGCGTATTCAAGGGGCACATAAGTCCATTTTAGCGCAGCATACAGTGCAATCTCTCATTCTTGCTCTAATTCGCCGCCTTCGTGCGTCGTCCAGTTCGCAGCTCCTCGTCGAGATCAACTTTCTCTGCGTGCACAAGAAGCTGCGGTCCAAGCGCCTTGCGCCCGTGCTGATCAAGGAGATCACGCGACGGGTGCACCTCCAGGGCATCTTCCAGGCCACCTACACGGCCGGCATCTACATCCCGAAGCCCATTGCGAGCTGCAGGTCCGTCTTTCGTCTCCGCTGGTGATGACGGCGGGTGGTGTTTGTGTGCGGTGTTATCGCGCATGTGTTTGTGCCGTATGAACAACAGTGAGCGTATGGTTTGTTGACGTTCGCCGCCTGCGCTGCTTCCGCCACTACGATTGTTTGCTTTGAGCGAACGCGGCAACGACTTTTGGCTCACGGCAGCACGAATGCCTTGCACTTTGCAGGTACTGGCATCGGTCGCTGAACCCGAAGAAGCTGATTGAGGTCAAGTTTTCGCAGCTCGGTCGCAATATGACGATGCAGCGCACGATCAAGTTTTACAAGCTGCCCGAGGCATGTACTGCATTCAACACACTTGCGCACATATCGCACGCACGCACTCACACACGCACATGCTCACACACATTCACGTACACACATACACGCACATTCGTACGCACGCACACGCAACAACACGCACGTGCATCTTATTGGCATGCGCGCAGAAACCGACGACCGTCGGGCTTCGCGAGATGCGTCCCTCGGACGCGAAGGCCGCGTGCGCGCTTCTCGTAAAGTACTTGACAAAGTTCAACGTCGCGCCCATCTACAGCGAGGAGGAGTTCGTGCACTGGTTCATGCCCCGCGAGGGCGTCATCAACACGTTCGTTGTCGAGGTGAGGGGGCGTATCTGTAAGCGTGGTGCTCTGCATGTAGTAACGTTCAGAATTTATTAGATAAGCGATCGAAGGATGCGGCTCGTGATGCAAGTGTCCCTTGTCGCTGTGTGTGTGTGTGTGTGTGTGTGTGTGTGTGTGTGTGTGTCTGTATGGTATTTGTTTCGCGTGCATCTTCCCTGACCATCGCGTGCTGTGCGCAGGATCCGTCGTCCCACAAGATCACCGACCTCGTCAGCTTCTACACGCTCCCCTCGAGCATTATGAACCATCCCACGTACAAGCAGCTGCGCGCGGCGTATTCGTACTACAACGTCTCCACGAAGACGCCCCTTCTCCAGCTCATGCAGGATGCCCTCACGCTCGCGCACGGAGTGAGTGCCGCGACCTTGCGTGCTGGAGTTGTAACCATTTTACTAACGCCGTTGTTCGTGCGTGTCAACGCGGCTTATTGGTTAAGCAACTGTTTTGCGACACGACGTGATGATAATTCCTCACTCGGTGGCGCACAGCCGTCGCCTCTTATTTGTCCTGTCTCACCCTGTTACTGCGCAGCTCGGCTTTGACGTCTTTAACGCGCTCGATCTGATGGACAACGAGGTCTTCCTCAAGGAGCTCAAGTTTGGGATTGGCGACGGCTGCCTCCAGTACTACCTGTACAACTACAAGTGCCCGTTCATGCAGCCTAACAAGATGGGCCTCGTGCTGCTCTGAGCAACGCGCGCGAGTGCTGTGTGTGCGCGCGGATCGCCGCTGTCTCTTCGTGTGGTCACGGAGACGGAATCGTCGAAGTCGCGCGGTGAGATTAGACGAGTGTGAGCGAGCGCACGTGAATTTCGGCGCGCGCCGCCAACAATTTCCCGGAAATACACAGGCTGTACGGGGGCATTGCGTAGGATCTTTTTCTTTTACGGAACGGCAGTGCACACCACCGGACATTCAATGACCGGTGACAACGTTGCACGGCACCGTCCACAGAGAAGAGACTAGTCCTCACGGCTCAGTCGTCGTACGGCGGAAGGCCAAACGACTCTGGCTTGAACTGCTCGATCGACGAGAGCTGTGCGTCGGCGCAGATTCCCACCGTCGACATGCTCGGGTCTGGCACAAACACGACACGCATGCCGGCATTGTGCGCTGCCTCGACGCCGTTGGGCGCGTCCTCGAACACGAGGCAGCACGACGGCGACGCGGGCTGTGCGGGGAAGCGGGACATGGCGACAAGGAAGAGGTCGGGGTGGGGTTTGCCGCGCTTGATCTCGGGATCATCGCCCGTCACAATGAAATCGAACTGGGTGAAGAGGTGCTGGTGCCGCTGGGTCTTGAGGTCAAAGTGGCGCCGGTGCGAGCCCGTCGCCACGCAGATGGGGATCTTGTGCCGCTTCAGGTGCGCAACGAGACGTTCCACGCCTGTGACATTGTCAAGAACAGCCTCGATCAGCTGTGAACGGAGAAGAAAGCCCTCCATAGCAATCGCATTTAACTGGGCAGCCACCTTGATTCATAACTGCTGCTAGCGGGAAGATAGACCGAAGCACACTGCAACCACCGAGTCCCCACCTGGCATTATGTTGCACTGCGGAAACAGAACGTCCAGCATCTCCTCGCGCTCGCGGATGAAATCCTCCGCACTCAGCGGAATCTGAAGTGCCTCGACGTAGATGCGACCCGCCTCGAGCGCCTTCTTGCCCATCATTTGTGACTTGAGCGACCACTCGAAATTCTTGCCGTAGCGCTCGGCGATCTTCTGGCCAACGACCGTATAAAACTTCTCCGTGTCTGAAGATCGCTCACACCAAAAGTTGGGCGTAACTCGTGAGACACCTTGTGACGCTGAAGTGCGCTCAACGGGCAAATTGCGCGGCAAGACTCACCGAGAAGAAGTCCGTCCATGTCAAAGATCACGTGCGTGCACGCTGCGTGAGATGAAGTCGACGACATTTCCTACGATATTCTTCGAATCCCTCGCGAAGTGCGTGTGCCGTGCGCTTTCTTTTACGCTCGGTGCTCTCGTTGTTTCACTCGCTTGAACTCGGTCGTCCAAACCACAGTTGCACGTGTGCCAAACTGTGTGACCGCCGTGACGTCATGGTATGGACTTGATCACGTGTGTTCACGTGATGCTTGTTTACTGTTCGGACAACTGCAAAATTTATATTGGCTATGCTCGATTTTCTTTGCACAATTTGGGAAAAGTCAATTTGAGACCCTCCAGCAACCCCGACACATGAGCCGTGTTCCAGAACTGGTTTTTTCGCCGTTTTGCCGCTGTTGTGTGCATCGACAAAGAATTTAAACGAATTTCACTACCGTCCTCTGCGACTGCGACTGCTCTGCGTCAGGGCTGTACTCTCCTACTTCCTTGCGGAACACTCGCTTCGCATTTCGTATGTCGTGTACGATTGTGCGCTGAGCGCAGTGTGGGGTATTTGCTGTGCGGCGCTGCCGCCACAGCCGTCACTGCTTGCGACACGCTTCGCTCGATTGACGCGCTAGGGGCGGAGCGCACGCACTTGATAACCGCGAACGTGCTGCGCTTGCGTTGTTGCGCGGGCGCAGTTTTGTGACGAAATGGATTCGAAGCGCATACCGATGCGGCGCTTGGACAGCGACATGAACCTGTCGGGAACGGCAAAGTCGCGCACGTCGCTGAAAGTGCCGCGCGAGACGCTCTCTCAGTTGCAATTGCAGTTGAAGAAGGTCGCTGATCGCAAGAGCAAAAAGCTGCCGAAGGACACGGACTTGGCCAAGGCGGAGGCGTCGCTGTGAGTGACTGGGATGCGCTGTTGTGGTTGGACGTTCATCGACGGTCGTGTCTGTCTGTGTGCGTGTGAGTGTGTCGTGTATGTCCTCGAGTGATGTGCCTGTTGTGTTGTCGTGTTCTCTGTGTGCTGATGCATTCGCGATCGCAACATTCGCCACAGAACGGAGCAATTTCAGAGCGCCATCGAAGAGCTCGCGCGAAAACGGATTGACACGGTCAACTACCTACAGAAAGTGCACGAGGGAAAGTGGGTAGCGTCATTTTCGTTGTTGCTTTGACCAGTTTGTGTGTGTTGTGTTGTGTGTGTGTGTGTGTGTGTGGCGTGTGTGTGTGTGTGTGCGTGTGTGTGTGTGT
>CALSCQ010000731.1:0-23921 GCA_943704525.1 Pigoraptor vietnamica
GTGTGGGGTGTGTGTGTGTGTGTGTGTGTGTGTGTGTGTGTGTGTGTGTGTGTGTGTGTGTGTGTGTGTGTGTGTGTGTGTGTGTGTGTGTGTGTGTATGTGTGTGTGGTGTGTGTGTGTGTGTGTGTGTGGAATCGGCAATGCGCGAATCGGCAATGGGCGGATATTAAGGCTTGAAGCCCTCCTCGAGTGACATGACGGCACGGTTGGCGTTGATGGCCGTCGCGCGCACAAGGGGCGCAAGCGACTTCTTGTCGATGATCATGCCGTTGAAGAGCGGTCCAAAGAAGGGCACCTGAGGGGGCCATGAGCACGAGTCGCACGCAGAGTGAGCACGTGATAGATATAGCGCTGTACAGCAGTGTGTATGCGTCCACTCGTGTTTTGGGCATGCATATGTAGATTGCGAGTGTGTGTGAAATGGCAGTGTTTGTTGGATCCGCGCACGCGCGCGTGGCACATACCGCGGGCTTCTTGTTGATGAGAATTTGGTACAGGCCGTTCCTCAGCGGATAAATCACAATAATGGCGTCGTTGAAGCGCGTCTTGATAATCTCGGGTCGGTACTCGCGCGTGTGCTCGCTCCACACAATCTGCACGCGGTCGTTGCCCACGTGACGCTTCTGCTCACGGAAGCGCAGTTAGGGACACAGCGCGGCCGATGCAAACATCAACCAGTCACTCACTGCGCATACGCTTACACGCGAGCAAGTGCAACCCTCATATGCGCCTCTCGAACAGACACGCGCGCGTATGCACACACCCATGCATCCCAGTGCTATCTGCCTCACGTCGGGGAAAAAAAAAAGAAGAAGAAGGAGAAGGGAAAAAAAAAAATTGACAGTTTAAAACACTCGCCTTCTTGATCATCCACTGCGGGTCCTCCAGGTCCGACGGCATGCGCGTGGTCACGTGGTACACGACCTCCATCGTCGACGTCGCGTAGTACGGCGTCGTCTTGCCCGTCGACAGCTTGCGGTCAAGGCCGCCCATAAAGCCCATGTGCGTGCCCAGGTCGACCTGCGTGCAGGGAAGAGAGGGTGAGGACGCGCACATGACACACGACGCAAGAGAGCGCGAGGGAATACCCAGAAGGGGGAATCGTTGAATAAGAACTACGCCTTGTATCAAGAGAATAAGAGAACACCCATCGACAGAATGCGCACAATAGCACATTCCGCCGACATAAAGACACAGTTGGCAAAAGCAGCACTGCGGCTAATGCACTGACCTCCCAACCAAGCCCTGCCAGGAACTCCTCGTACAGTCGGCTGCCGCGCACGTTCGCGAGGATCGACTGCTCGTCCTCCTGCCCACGCGCCACGTACACGACACCGATCTTGTGATAGTCGCGGCTGCAACAACACAGACGTCGGATCAGCGTAAGGCATAGACGTGTGTCCATTAACTCCACGCAACACGAGAAAGTGCGAGATGGACGTCGAGAACCAACTCCCTCACCGGAAAAAACACAGACACACACACAATTGTAACGGCCTCGCACAATAGACAAACACAGCGCACGGGCCCACCTGCCGCTCTTGTCGAGCTGCTTGAGCCTTCGGAGCAGGTTGTCGTTCTTCTTGAGCACGTGAAAGTGGCGCCTGTTCTCCCACGAGAGGAAGCCGAGGTGGCTGAGGAGGAGGCGGCAGTGGTGAAACTGCGACACGGGCGTGGCGACGCTCGCGGGACGCACGGGCTCGCTCGCCATGTTGGGGCTGCGGAGGGAATGGGATGAGCGATGCAGGACAGCAGAAGAACCCAAAAATTGGACAAGCATAGCCCACGAAAGGAAGGGGCACACGCATAATAGAAACACAAGTGAAGTAAACGCACACACAACTATGGAGTAATAGTCAGCACGCGGAGACACTGCGAACGACGACAGAATTGCCGCCACCCACCCGGGCTGCGACTCGCACTGCCGCATAAAGGCGCGCTCGTCCGCCTCCTGCGCCGCAAGCGCTTCGGCGTAAGCTCCCTCCGTCCGCAGCATCCACTCGGGCGTGGGGAAGGGAACGTCGAGCGGCGTGTGGAGGCACTCTGGGCTGGTCTCCCCAATGTACTGCAGGGCCTCCGCCAACATATCGATGCCCGCCGTCTTCGCGCCCTGGTAGTGCGGGCAGCGCTTCGCGTGCCGGTGGTAACGCATGTCCGGCCACAGCAGCACGCGTCGGGCGGCAGGGTCCGCATCGATCGCGCCCGTCGTGTCAAGCCGATCCACGACGCCCTGGTACTCGCACACGGCAGTGTCGTGCGCGCCCTGTTCAGTCTCCAGCGCACGCGCGGCCGCGGCACCCGACGTGGCCGAAATGACGGCGAGTCGCTCCGTCGTCGCGTCTTGCGGGTTGTAGAGGAGGGCGGCGTCCCACACGTGCTTGCCGGTGACGTCACGGATGATGACGCGCGACTGCGCCGGGGACTCGTCGGTGGCGGGCATCTCGACGAGGGAGATGAGCGTCGTGTCGTTGTAAACGAAAAATTGGACGCCCTTATTGTCGAAAATCGCGGGGGTCAGCTCGTGGTTCTCCGACATGCCGTCGTCGTTGTTCTCGCTCACGCGGCACGTGAGGCGCGCGACGCCGGCGACCGACGGGAAGTTCGAAAAGTGGTTGAGGAGGTGAAGCAGGACCGTGCGCGCCGCAAGCACCGCCGACACGCTGTCCGTCCCAACGAAACCGACGATGCTCTGTTGATCGGCGCCGTCGGACATCGAGGGCCCAATCGCCGAGTGGTGGGTTCCGCCCGCGCCAGAGTCGCTCCTCTTCTTCGCGAGCTTCGGGTGGAAGGCGCCCTTCAGCGTGTGTTCCGCCGATTCCAGGCCGTTCCCGATCGCGTCGACGAACTTCACCGCGTCAATCTTGACGATCGAGTCAACAAACCGGCTCATCGCTTGCGTCGGCCCTGCGATAAGTGCCTGGTGGAGGCGACCGGGCGGCGGACCTCCCGCAGGAGGGCCTTCTCCTCCGGAGACACTGGCGAGTCCTTGCTGTGCGGCGACTGTTCCTGCGGTCGGGGTGACGGACACGCTGTTGCCGGACGTCGACGAGTTGACACTGACGTTCGACGCGTTGATTTCGGCACCGGAGGCAGGCCGCGAGCCAAAGATTTTGGTCGACGGCGATTTCTCCAGAGACTGCTTCAGTTGCTGCGGTGAGAGGGTGGGAGGGAAAGTCAGGCCGAGGCATCGCGGGAATGCACGTGAGTGCGTGTGCGTGTGCTCGTGGCGTGTGCTTCGTGCGTCTGCATGCGACCGTTGCTGTCTGCGGGCGATAGTGCGAGCGTGTCCTGTGCATCACACATGTGGAAAACGTAAAGCTCTGCATCCCATCGAGCAAACATACCGCTCCGCTGGCGGCCCCGAGGGACGACACGGCGCTGCTCCCCTGCTGCTGCGGCGACAGTCCCATCGCAAAGTCAATCACCGCAAACACGTTCTGCGCCAGCGCCGACCCGTTCAGCGCGTCGACGGGGATGACCATCAGCCAGTCCATTAGGCAAAAGAACAGCGCCGTCACCGTGGCGTCCTTCCTTCGGCTGTTCGGCGACGAAAGGGTTCCCGCAATGGTGGCCACGACGGCGTCGATAATGCGCTCGACGACGCGCGGTCCGCCGAGAGCGTTGAGCTCGGCGTGTCGCTGGGACAACTCGCACACCATCTCGATCCCGAGGTGCGCGACGACCGTATCTTCCATGGGCAAGAGGGCGAGGAGCACGTCGATGCAGAGCTCGAGGTCCCTGCTCCACGCGCCGTTGCCCAGTTCCTGGAAGGTGATCGCAAACAGCGCGCACACACCCATGCACCGCGTGCTCGTGTAGGGCTCCGAGCACACGATCCGCCGCAGCAGCTCCATCAGACGCGCCTTCACCTCCGACGCCTGCACGTGGCCGAGAGGCAAAATGTCAGAGCCCGTCCGCGTGGACGTCGGATCGGCCGACTGAACGCCGGGAGCGGATATGGATCCGAGCGCGGCCGCGCTATCCGATGTCGACAGCCGCGGGACTTGGATGCTGATCTGCCCGAGCTCCTCCGCCGACGTCGAGTGCACTGACGGCTCGCGCGCCGGGTGTGCAAACACGCCGCCGCCGGTGGACGGGGACCCGTCGAAGCGGACGGCGGGGAGCACGGGCATGTCGACGCTCTCGTAGAGAGAGGGGAGGCTAATGAGGGACGAGAGGATAGTGATGGCGTCGCGGCGCAGGGACTTTGGAACGGAGCCGTCCTGTATGAGGAGGAGATTGTCGATCGCCGCGATGAAGTCAGGGATGAGGATGGTCGCACCCGGAAAGACGTACGAGAACAGGCCGATCGAGTTGGAGAGTATGGCCTCGAGAACAGACATGTCGCGGCCTGCGTGATGCACGCGCGCGAAGAATGGCGTCGGTTAGAGGGGTGCATGAACGGGCATCCTTAGCAGGGGTACTACCCCTGCATCCTTAGAGTGTGCCACGCCATAACAATGGGGCAAGGAGTCCAACAGCCAACGGTGCTTCAATATTCCAATTCGATAGAGTGATAAAGAAAGGATATTTGAAGACCAGACACGACAGTGAACATGCGCCACCACCTAACAAAGGGGGAAAGCGAAAGCCCATTCGCTAGCGGACCGATATGGCCTCAAATCAAACCGCGAAAGACAAAGCACGACGCGACGACACCCACTCGTCAGTCCCATGTGGAGCACGCGGTAGAAGTGCGGCAGATAATCCGCGGGGAGGGGGTTGTCGTGACGGCGCGCAATCATTCGGCAGAGGAGTCCATAGGCCATCGCACGGCCGCGGTGGTGCTCGTCGGGACGCGCGCACGCCTGCATTTTGCGGGGGTATGGCGTGTCATGAGAGTCCAACACCAATGCAGTGCCGGTTGTAACGTGCTCTCGACACGACTGTGCAGAGCAACAGAGACTACAGAAAGTGCGCAGGCGTGGCGGTTGTAACAGCGCACGCGCGCACCTGGAATATCCACGTGGCAAACACGAACAGCGGCGGCAGTTCCGACGGCACCGGAGGTGTTGCGTAGTTGTCCAGCGACACACCCTGGTTCGCGCGAATCGTCGCCAGCGTGTCCCACACCCACACGAGGCACGTGATCGCCTCGGCAAAGTTGTCCGGGTCGCGAATGTGGTTGACGTTGCCGAGAATGCCGAGAACGTTGCGCCACATGAACATGGACAGAGACGCCGTCCACTCGAGCGACTGGATCGCGACGAACGACTGCGGGCACACGCAAGAATGGTGTCAGCAATGCACTCGCACGTCCTTACGTGCACACGCTTGCGTTGTGACGCTCAGTTGCTTCCGTAGCGGTCGTGCGTTGAGATGTGCGAGCACACAGCACGTGACTTGACATGACCGCACTTCTTCCAACGCCTCACCTTGTACGTCTGGTGGACGACACCGTTGAGCAGCCTCGCAAACGACGGCGTCCGCGTCAGCTGGTTCTTCCGCCCAAACATTCCCGAGCTGCTCCCCCCCAGACTCACGCTCGACGTCGTCTCCATCGCCTCGCGGTGGGCCGCCTTGGGCGAAGACTGCTGCGGCATGCCGTGCTGGTTCGACGCCTGCAGCGCGTCGTTTGCGGCATCGCCCGACGAACTCGCCTCCATGCCGCCGGCCTCTTGGTGGTGCTGCCTCCGCCGCTTCTGGTCGGCACGCTGGCGGATCTGCTCGAGGGGAAGGTTGTCGAGGTCGAGGGAGTAGACGTGCTGTGCGAGCAGTCGCGTGAGCTGCATCATGGTCGTCTGCGATTGTGAAGGTCGATTGGTTCAGTCGCATGAACGTACATCTACGAAGCAGACACGCTGTCGACAGTAGAAAAGTGGGCAAACCGAGACACGTACTCGACGCACGCACACCAAGCACACTAAAGCAACGGGACCCGTACGATACTTAAGAGACAAAGCCTAATTTCAACCCAACCGCACCTTCCACTGCTTGATGACTTCGGCCCAGTGCGTGAGCGACTGGAGCATGCGCAGAAGCCGCGTCCACATCTGTTCCGTCCCGTACTCGACGATGTTACCTCGAACCCACGCCACGAAGAGGGTCTGCGAAGGGGAACAGCGGTGTCAGCAACAAAACGTGGCACACAGACACGCACACGGACGAACGAACGCCACGTACGGAATTCAAGTCATCTGACATGGTACACACTCGCGCACACCTTACGGCGCCAACATCATGAAGACACTAGAAGATAAGCAACCGCACAGGGCGCCATCAAAGCTCAACCCACCTCAAGAACGAGCGCGGCGAGGTTCGCGGCGATGGGATCACGTGTGGCAGCGGGTTCTCCCTCGCCGAGAAGCACCTGGGTGATGCTCATAAGAGTGTCCAGCAGGTGCTCCCTGGGAGGTGCGAACAAAGTGAGTGCGCGAACGATTGCGACACGGTGTGTGTGTGTGTGTGTGTGTGTGTGTGTGTGTGTGTGTGTGTGTGTGTGTGTGTGTGTGTGTGTGTGTGTGTGTGTGTGTGCGCGTGTGGCATGTGTGCGCACAAGCGAAAACAACGACGCACCATGTCTCGACGTTCATCTCGGAGCTCGTCTCGAGCGTCATGAGCTGGTAGAGCGACAACACTTCGATGCACACGTTGATCTGACACAAAAGTCATTTGTATGAGCAATTGCGCAGACAAAAACAAGCGCCCACTTCCCACAACGCGCAAACGCGCCCATCCCACCCTTCTCTCTCTCACACACACACAGATGTCGGATCAACTTAAATCACAGATGTGTATCCATCGACTCCACTACACACACACACACACACACACACACACACACACACACACACACACACACACACATATAGGAAGAGGAAGGGTCCCAAGGGCCACACCTGCACTCTCTCCCAAACACACACACAGAGGAAGGGGAAGGGTCCCAAGGGCCACACCGCTCTCTCTCTCCCACACACACACACACACACACACACACGCACAGAAAGACCCCAAGGGCCACACCTGCTGGTCGAGAAGGTCCGGCTGGCTCTTGCACGCAAACACCTGCGCCGTGTGCTTCACGAACAGACGCAGGTTCGAATGGAGGCCCGTCATGATGACGTCGTGCGGGTCGGCAATCTCGGGGTCGACGTCCGGCGCCTTTCCATTTATGGGCGACTGCATGAAGGTGGGCTTGACCTCCGCCTGAGAGGAAAGAGGAGAGAGTCAGGACACGCTGTAGCAATGGCACACGCAAACACATACTCGTTCAAGCGGATCCATAACAACAACCCTCGTGTTCCAAGTTGCGGAGCGGTCGGTGGTGAAGATAGAGCGGACTGCGGGCACACTCACCCGCACCCACTCCCTGTACACGTCAATCGCCTGCTTCATCACGTCCTCGTGCGAGAATGGGAGAAGGAACGTCTGCGAGCGCAGCAGTAAGTCGAAGCGAAGACAACTCACACCAACACAAACACGAACTTTATCTCTCGAGAGAGCGCAAGAACACACACACATAAATTATCGTCTTTGGTGCAACAACGGCAGCTCACCTGTCGGAAAATCTCGTGCATAATCTCAATGTTCTCGACGTTCGCGTAGAGGACGCTGCGAATCTGCTTGTGCCGCGGCGAGTTGCCAGTGACCCACATGCAGAAGGCAGCCACGACAATCGCGTGGATGTCCTTCGGGCACGAGCGGAAGCCACAGTCGGCTGGAAAAATGGCACAATGCAGAGACGCGTGAGACCAAATTCCACAAACAGAGGTGTCAGACGCATCAATAGACCAGGTGACACACACACTGAATAGACGACGTGACACATCCCTCGTTCGTCCACACACTTCGGTGAGAAATTGCATCTGAAGCATGCGAATATCCAACAGCCTAATTCGCCAAGACAAACGCGACGGAAACGCACCGTCCTGCTCGTCGGCGATCCCAAAGCGCTTGCACACGGCGGGGTAGAGCATCGGCATGTAGTACTTTTTGAACTTGGCCAGCATGAATTTGAAGCTCGTCAGCGAATTCGTCTGCGGCGTCTCTATAAGGGGCCGTTCCTGCAGACACACGGTGCGTGGCGTGAGATCTCCGAGCGGTCGTTTTCACATACCGCATAATGCCATTCATAGCATTGATTCAGTCGCATCCCTTCCACATAACCAGTGGCATCACTCCCATGAAACATAGCGAGCGATGCAAAACACGAGCGCACAACGACGCACCTTGAGCGTAATGTGGTCGAAGAAGTACGTCAGCAGCTCACGTGACTGGTCGGCCGGAGATCCCGTTTCCGGTCCCGCGGGTATCAGCGCGTGCTCAGGGACTGCGCAGTGGTGATGGCGACATTCAGGCACTGATTTCCAATTCAGCCTTCACACGCAGCACACACAGGCCGGTACATGCACGCGTACAAACATACACACACACACACGCACATACTCTCACATACATAGATACAGACAGACATACAAACATTACACACACTCACACACGCACACATAGGCAACTACGGGACATCGGAAAATAGCCACTTTGCACCGCAAAAAGCACCCACTTCCAATCTGCGTCTGCCGCAGCTTCACGCCGGGCTCTCCCGGGGCAAACGGGGCGAGCGAAATGACGTTGCGGAAGAGAGAGATGCAGTGCTCGTTGGCCTGGTCACCCAGCCCCTCCATCCACAGCAGCAGCAGCCGAAAGCCCTCTTTTCGTATCTTGGATGAGTTGCCGAACACGAGCAGCTTCTCGATAATAGAACCTGGCCGTGGGAAGAAGGTGAGTCGCCACGTGTGCGCGGTGTGAGTATAAGCGAGTGTGTACATGGCTTGCATGACATTCAACAGCTCCCTATGCTATGACCAATCGAAGAATTCGCCAAGACACATGGACCTGCGCCCCCTCAAAGAGTGCTCGTCAAACGGCCACCCGTAAATAAATTAGCCCCCGTCAATCAAACTGTCCAACCGACGCCTCGGAAATCCAGATACGGACGCATAGCTGTTCGTGCGTCATGGCATCCCACTCCTAGCGTGACGGGACGACGCACGGGGGGAACGGCGGCGGCGGCTGCGGCTTCCCCGGGACACTCACCGATACTTCGTATCTGCCACTTCTTGTGGATGAGTTCGGCCACGTTGTAGAGGATCCGGTCCAGCACCGCGATAATGATGCCGAGCTCCTCCTTCAGCGCGTCACTCACTTGCTTCTCCTTTGACACCTTGAGACGAATGGTCGCCTCGAGGTACGCAAAGGCATCAAAGACGACGGCATACACCTGCGCGAGAGTGCCAACGTGAGCGTGATGCGCCAATAAGTGACAGGGCACAGATGCATGCTGGCACAACGCTTGCAATCAACCATTGGAGCCGCACAAACAATACAGATGACACGAAGACGTTTCAAATCGTGTGTACGCGACGAGCATCAGACACACAGCAGACCTGATAATAGCGCTCCTGGAAAAAGAGCTTCTGCTCGGCTTCGTTCGCGGCGTCGCAATACTCAATCACGGCGCGCAACCGCTTCAAATCGTCCGTTTCCTTGTCGAACGGCTTCAGCTTTCGCGCGAGCCGCGAGTCCCTCTTCGACTCATCCGTTTGCGCGATGGCGCCCGTGAGAGGCGCAAATGCCTTGGGGAGAGATCCCGTCCACATTTTCAAATTGCACGGCCACTCAGGCGAGCGGCCCACAACACGATACGAGTACGCGTGCTGGCAGTATTCCGTCGCCCCTCAAGGGCGACTCTTGGGGACGTCCTCTCTGTCGCTGCGCGCGCGCACCTCGGCGCGAACACTCAGGAAGCTGTCATTGGCTGATGATCTCCAACACACACGCCGACAACTCGTTGGAGAGAGGAATACGGCACGCACTTCCACGCAACGGAGAAACAGTGTGGGGTCGCGTGCACATGCGGGGTCCCTGTCCTCTTACTTTGAGTGTGAAACAGCGAAATGGCGATGCGATTCTCACAAAGGCGCCAGTGAATACTGGTCCGTCAACACACACACGTCGTGTGCGAGATCTCGCTGGAAAAGTGTTACTTAGTATCCGAGATCTCGGGAGGTTACAAGGCCGTGTTGTGATGTCATTGTGGGTGTGCGGTTCGTCCTCGCTCACGCAACGAGTCACTCTGCCTTTACCCTCTCAAAAACCCATGCTAGACACGACGTGCTACGACAATTGAGAATTAGCGAAGCTGATATTGAGCAAGGTGCGTGGCTGAGACTCAGACACTCACGTGTGTGTGTGTTCTCGTCGGCGGTTGCCCATTCTTTTGCCCCGTTCGTGCTGTCATTGACTAACGTCTGAACCTCCGCAGATTTTGAACAGAGATCCTGCAAACGTGGATCGTCGCATCCACCTGGGCTGGTCCTCCGGGACCGGCCGGTCGCCCTCGGCCCGTCGCTTTGTGCAGACGGTGGCTGGCGGCGACCCCCACGGCGTTGAAGCGTTCTCCGCTCCGGTGTGTGGGCGTTACGCTTGTTGATGTTCAGAATCTGACCGAGTGACACGCAGTTTTATTCCTGAGAGTATTGTGTTTAGCCGCCGATTTGTCCTTTTGGCTGTTGTTCATGGCCGCCGTTGGAGACGCCAAATTTCATTGAGACTGGTTGTTTCTGATGCTCGCAGTGCGTTGAGAACCTCCGCCAACCCGCCCGTGCGCGTGCACGTGGCACGACGCGTCGCTCGAACAGGCGGTGCCGCAAGGCCCCCGCGCTCAGCGATAGCAATTATCCGCCGCTCCCGCGGGTGCGTACGTTGGCTTGGCGCTTTGTGCCATCACGAAAATCTAATCTCTGTTTCATTGGCGGTTGTGCTTGTAGTCTGCCCCCGTGGTCGGGTGCGTCCCGCAGCCGTGCGAGCCCAAGAAGATTGCGCTCGTCCAGGTATGAGGCGATGCGTTTCTGTTGCACCCCCTATAGCTTCATCTCCAGTCCGCTCACACACGGAATGCGCGCAGCTTGTTGCGCCGAAGGTGGACGGCTCCGCTCTCAACTATGCGGCCGCCCTCGAGTCCGTTTATGTTCCTCCCCTTCGTCCGTTGCCGGCACCCCGTCCCTCGTGCTCGCGGCGCCCTGTTACGTCGTTCACGGTGAAGTCCAAGCGCGCGTCGTCTACTGCTCCGTCGACACCCACGCCTTCTTCGGTCGCCGTTGTTTCTAGCGCGGCGGGAAAGAAGAACCGCCGTGCCAAGGGCACGAAAACGGACAGCGCTCGTCCTCTTCGCAGCGTGCGCCCTCGTACGTCCGTGCGGCCGCTCTCGCCCTCGATGGCTCTTCGCGAACGCATTCGCCGCATTCGCAATGCTCGCAAAGCAACCCTCTCAAAGGGGTCGCGCGCCGCCGGTGCCGCCGTGGCCGGTGCACGCCGTGCTTCTTCCCAGCGCACGCGCGCGCTGCAGCCGATGTGGATGGCGCTGTCGCTGTCGTTCGCGTCGTGTATGTCTTCTACGGCCGTTCGTGGCCGATTCGAACCGCAGCCGTTCGCGGTCGCCTGCTAGCGCGGGATTTTCCATCGCCTCCGTGCTGTGTCGTCTGTCGACGTGCAGTTAATGTCGAATATGGCCGCTTGTGAAATCCGCCCCACGCTGGACGAGGTGCGCGCCCTCTCCGCGCAGGGCAACGTCATCCCCGTCTTCTGCGAGGAGTTTGACGACCTTGTGACGCCCGTGTCGGCGTATCTCAAAATCGCCGATGGCTCGTCTTACTCGTTCCTCCTGGAGTCCGTGACTCAGGGGGAGCGACTTGGCCGGTACTCCTTTATCGGCGTGAACCCCTACGAAATCGTCAAGTGAGTATGCGCCACTCTGCATTTGTGCACAGAAAATTGGCACGTGTCACGCATGCGTCGATGAATTTCGCTTGCGCGCCTTCCCCGTCTTACCGCTGTTTCTAAACGCGGCTGTGTCTGGACAGGACGGGCGAGGGCCACTCCGTCACCGGCGATCCCCTCAAGCCCATTGAGGAGCGACTCAAGTCGGTCAAGTACGTTCCTGTCGCAGGGCTGCCCCCGTTCACCGGCGGCGCGATCGGTGGGTGACTGCGCGAACTTGAAAATGTTGTTGGAGATGATTCCGGGCGCATGCGTATTGTGCGAATTTGCTCCTCAGGCATGCCCAGATGTACGTCGTCTCTACGCTCGGCACTCATATCATATCCAAAATTGACCCCTCTCTCTTTCCTTTGGCAATTCGCAGGCTTCGTCACCTACGACTGCGTCCGCTACTTTGAGCCGCGCACGAACCGCCCGCTGAAGGACGGCCTCCCCTTTCTCCCCGAGGCCCTCTTCATGTTCTGCAACTCGCTCATCATCTTTGACCACATCCGGCACGCCGTCCGCATCGTCTCGCACGTGCGCCTCGATGGCCCCGTCGACGCCACGACGTCCGACCCTGTTGCGGCCGCGTACGAGCGCGCGTGCGTGGACGTGCGTGCGCTTCTTGCCCGCCTCCAGCGTCCGGACACGCCGATGCCCAAACAGGGACCCGTGAACCCGTCGACAGAGGGCGTCGATCCCAACCACAAGCGCACCGAGTACGAGGGGATGGTGCACTCGCTGAAGAAGCACATCAACTGCGGCGACATTATCCAGGCCGTGCCATCGCGTCGCCTCGTGCGCGACACGGACGTCCACCCGTTCAACATGTACAGGCACCTTCGCTCCCTCAATCCGTCGCCGTACATGTTCTTTGTCGACTGCGAGGACTTTCAGGTCGGTCCCTCGTGCGCTCTGTTTTGGTCTTTGGTTCTCATTCGTTTTAATGCCTTGTCAATGGTAGTGCGCTTGTTTACAATTTCTCATTGTTACACATGCCTACTCACGTGTACTCGCCTGCGGTGCACGTGAAACAGATCGTGGGCGCATCGCCAGAGACACTTGTCAAAGTGACTGCGGACGGCACTGTCATCAACCACCCCATTGCGGGCACGCGCAAGCGCGGTGCGACACCGGAAGAGGACGAGGCACTCGCGCGCGAACTTCTCGCGGACGAAAAGGAGCGCGCAGAGCACATCATGCTCGTCGATCTCGGACGGAACGATGTGTGAGTGTCTTTTCCCTCTTTCATAAGTGGGGTCGATGGGTCTATGATTTTAGCTGATCGGACATCACTTCCCATTGTTGCGATGGTGCTTCGTGTGGTAATGTGAGAATGCATTCTGCTTCGCGTAACGTTTGTCCACGCGTCCTCGCAACAGCAACCGGGTTTGCGATCCGCGCACCGTCAAGGTCGACTCGCTCATGCATATCGAGCGCTACAGCCACGTGATGCACATTGTCAGCCAGGTAAGCAGTGGGCGCGCGTCGTGTGTGTGTGTGTATGTGTGTGTGTATGTGTGTGTGTTTGGGGGGGGCTTGTGCGTGGCGGGTCGTTGGTCCGTTGCGGATGTTGTGGACTTGCGTTTTCTTCTTATTCGAACTAGTCGATCGGGGTTCATCCTCTATAACTGCCTTGAAATGGTCTAATTCTAACTTATTCGCTCCTCGCCCCTTAGGTTTCGGGCAAGCTGCGGTCCAACCTGACGCCCTTTGACGCATTCCGTTCGATTTTTCCCGCGGGAACCGTTTCGGGTGCTCCGAAGATCCGCGCGATTGAGCTCGTGTACGACCTCGAGCAGGAGCGGCGCGGAATCTACGCCGGCGGAGTGGGCTACTTCAGCTTTGGCGGCGAGATTGACACGTGCATCGCCATTCGGTGCGTGTGTGTGCATTCCCTGCGGAGTGTGTGTTTGTGGAGGTGCCCTTGTCTGGACTCGCATGCCCTCGCCTCGAGCGTAATACCGGTCTGACGCGTGTTGTTAATCGTGCAGCACTATGGTCATGCACGCGGGCAAGGCGTACCTCCAGTCGGGCGGTGGCATTGTGTTTGACTCGAACGCCAAGGACGAGTACGAAGAGACGGTGCGTCTCGGGTGTCTATTCGACGCGGCGGCAGCAAATGCCCGCGTCTTTCTGTTTGCTGGATGCAAGTGCGGTTGTGTTCGTGTCCACGCGTGCGGCTGTAACGTGGGTAACGTGGCTCATCATCCCTGTCGAACGCAGGTGAACAAGCTCGGCGGCAACGTCGCCGCAATTCGCAAGGCGGAACAGTACTACGCCCGCCAGCAGCGCCTCGACGCCGATCGCCAGTGACCGAACACGGACGTCATTTCCCCTGTGAGCACACTCCAACACAATCGTCGACAAAGCGAGCGAAAGAGTGCCAAAAATGACTGACAAGGGCGGCGAATTGATCAAGGAGCGCCCTCTGCCTGACGTCATCGACTGGGGCGGCAACACGCCCCGCTGCGTCATGGTCGACAACTACGACAGCTTCACGTGGAACATCTACCAGTACCTCTGCCAGCTCGGCGCGGACGTCACCGTCGTGCGTAATGACGCCGTCACCGTGGAGGACATTGCGCGGATGAACCCGACGCACGTCGTCATCTCTCCGGGTCCAGGTGCGGTCTTGCGCAGTGTCCTTTTCGTCGTTGCATGTGTTCAGGCTCATCTGGCGTTTGTGTGCCCCTTTCGTGTGCGTCTATCGCCATGCGATGTGTCTTGCTGTTCTCTGATAGCGCCACTCACGCACTCGCACACAAATGCTCCTGCAGGCCATCCATCGACGGATTCGGGCATTTCGCCTGACGTTATTCGCCGCTTTGCGGGCGTCATTCCCGTCCTCGGCGTTTGCCTCGGCGAGCAGGCCATGTACGAGGTGTATGGCGGGAAGGTACGTGCCGAGCGGGTTTGCATCTCGTTGTTCGTTTACATGCGCGTCTGTTTGTGCGTGTGTGGTGTGCCTGTGTGGCGTGCGTGCATAATCGTGTGCTGATACTTCTCTATCGTCGGTTCTCGCAATCGTCGTCGGCAGGTCATCCACGCCGGCGAAATCATGCACGGCAAGACGTCGCTAGTGCGCAACGACGGCAAGGGGCTTTACAAGGGACTGCCCTCCGAGTTTGAGGTCATTCGGTACCACTCGCTCGCTGGGGACAAGTCGTATGTCCCCCCGGACCTGGAGGTGCGCCATGCGAATAGTCATCAACTCGCGTAGTCTGTTTATCAACTCGCGTCATTTGTGGAGTGTTCGCGGCGGTATAATTGCTGCCAGTCTGGGACGTGCTACCAGTTACTCCCAGACCCACGTGACCTATTTTGTGTCTCGCCGAGTTTCCGCGAGTCCTCATCTTTTCCACCCTCTTTGCCTCAGGTGACGTCGACGACGGCAAGTGGCGTCATCATGGGCGTTCGCCACCGCACCCTCTGCGTGGAGGGCGTCCAGTACCATCCCGAGTCGATCAAGAGCGACTATGGCAAGTCAATGTTCCTCAACTTCCTCCGCTGGCGTTCGGGCACGTGGGGCGACAACCTCTGAGCGCGTGAAAGAGAACAGGCGTCTGCGTCGGGCTTCTTTTAGTACTCGTTGTGCTGCATTGAGACAATGGCGAACATCAAGACTTGCCTGAAGCACCTCACGTCCGTGCCGCGGACGGCGCCATCGCACGACGAGCTCAAGCGCGCGTTTGGCGAAATTTTGTCGGGCGAAGCGACCGACGCCCAAATTGGAGCATTCCTTGTCGCCCTCAAGGCAGCCGGTGCGTTGCGGTGTTGTTGTATGTTGTTTTGTGTGGGGGTTAGTGAGTCAAAGTAGGGCGCGTCCAGTTTTGCTTCCGCCTGCTTTGTGGCTCGGGTTTTTACAGAATTTCTTATTTTTGTTGCATTGTTCAGGTGAAACGGCCGAACACCTTGCCGCGTGCGCGGAGGCGATGAACGAAGTCGCTATCCAGTGCCCGCTGGGTGAGTATGGCGCCTGGCCGGTACCGTGCCGCGCGATACCCAATGTGTTGCTGACCTTCTGCGTATTGTGCCTTCCTGCAGAGTTTGACGTGTACGACATCGTCGGCACCGGCGGCGACGGCCACGGGACATTCAACGTGTCGACAGCCGCAGCGATTGTCGCGGGCGCCGCTGGCGTGCGCGTGGGAAAGCACGGCAACAGGTGCGCGCGTGCTCGTTATCCCTAGGTGTTTCATGATGTCGTGAATTTCAAACGATGCGCAAAGTCTGGAAGCCTCTTTTTTTGTGCACGCATATCTAGTGGCGGACGTGGCTCGTTAGTTATTCACACGCCTTGTGTCCGGACTTGCGCAGGTCGGCGTCGTCGCCCAGTGGCTCTGCGGACGTGCTTGAAGCACTCGGCGCGCGCATCGCCATTGGCCCCGAAGTCGTGCGCGAGTCGCTGTCCCGCGCGGGCTTTTGCTTTCTGTTTGCGCAGACATTTCACCCTCTGCTCAAGCGCGTGGGAGTCATACGGTGGGCGCAACTGCGTGTGCGCGTGCTCGGTTGAAAATGGCCTCTGCCGCACACTCCGCATCATATTAAGTATCTAGTGTCTCTTGCGAACAGCCTTGGTGCTTGTTAACTATCGTCTCATAGTCCCCTTCCCTTTCACTCTCTGTTATTCCAGGCGAGAGCTGGGTGTCCGTACGATCTTCAACCTCATCGGGCCGCTCTGCAACCCCGCGCGTCCCCGCGGCACCGTCGTGGGCGTCGCCAGTCGCGACGTGGGCGCAATGATGGCTCAAGCGCTCGTGCGAACGGGCGTCAAGAGGGGAATGGTCGTGTGCGGCAGCGAGGGTCTTGACGAGGTGCGCTCGAGTGGTTTGATTGCGTTGCCGTGTTATGGCCGCTTTTAACTGCGGCGTTGTCGCACACTGTTACTCCCCTTTTGTCGCACACTGTTACTCCCCTTGGACTCATTTTCTTGCCCTGACTCTCCTTTCTTCATCGGCCACGCAGATTAGCCCGGCGGGCGTGACGCACGTGTGGCGCATCCACGACGACGGCTCCATTCGCGAGCTGTCGATCAGTCCCACGGACTTTGGACTCCCTCTCTATCCCCTCGAGGCGATGGTTGGAGGCAGCCCCACCGACAACGCCGGCATCATGCGCGCCGTGTTCGCTGGCACGCGTTCGCCCATCGCGGACTTTGTCGTCATGAACGCAGCCGCGCTCATCCACGTGGCGGGCCTTGTGCCTGAGGGCGATTACAAAGCGGCCGCTGCGCTTGCACGTGCTGCCATTTCGGACGGACGCGCGTCCAAAGCACTCGAGGCGTACGTCGCGGCCTCCAACGGACTGTGAAACACCTGCACACCTCTCTCCTATTGCCCGTTTTCGTCGTTACCTTTGCAATTGCTTCTGTTTTGTTTTAGTGTCGTAATACCCCCTTCATACGCTTCGTTCACTAGTGTACGTTTCCACTTTCGTTCCTTTCGTGTCTTCGTCTATCGTTTCTGCGTCTGCTCTGTGCCTGCGTGCGTGCGCGTGCGTTCTACGTCCCATTCCGCCTTCTCTCCTCCGAGCCTCGCTGCCTGAGGCGCTCGCGAGTGGGAGACCGCGAGAATGTCGGACGGCAAGCAGCAGACAATCCTCGAGCGCATTGTCGCTCGTCGGCGCCAAGACGTGCTCGACGCGAAGGCGTCCCTCTCTCTCGACGCCCTTCGCGACGCCGTGCTGTCCGGACGCTACGATGCGGAGTTTCCCATTCTGGACTTCCACGCGGCGCTGGCCAAGGGCGGTCCGATGGCGCTGCTCGGGGAGATCAAGCGCGCGTCGCCGAGCCTGGGTGACATCTGTCCGGACATCAACGCGCCCGCGAGGTGTGTCCTCGTGTGTTGCGTTCGAGATGGAGTGTGTGTGGTGGATGTGTACAAGATTCACTGTTGTTTTGCCTTTGTAACGTCCCGCGGTTTCACGCAGGGCGGTTGAATACGCGTGCGGCGGTGCGTCCGCCATTTCTGTGCTCACAGAGCCGACATGGTTCAAGGGCACACTCGCCGACATGGCCGCAATCAGGCGCGCAGTGTCTGCCCTTGGCACGAGCAGGTGTGTGTTAGTGGGCGCCTCTGCTTTCCGCGTGTCTGCTGCATATGTGTTAGAGCGCGAGTCTGCTTGTCTAAATTATTGTACTGAATTTACGTTGTGGGGGCAGAGGAATTCGCCATGCGCACAAGTGCCCCCCGCTCATCATGTGCGCTGCGCAGGCCCGCCATTCTCCGCAAGGACTTTGTCGTCGATGAGTACCAGGTGTATGAGGCGCGCGCACACGGCGCCGACAGCCTCCTCCTCATCGTCAAGGTGGGAAAATTGTTGCTCCCTTCGTCTAGTGTTCTCGTTTTCTGTGCTTTTTTTAAGTGTTGAATCGCCGTACCGATCCCACTGTCACCAACCCGGGCGGTTGTGGCTCAACCGGTCACCTGCTTTCGTTTTCCTCATCTTAGTGTTGAGGGTAAAATTTCTCGTTTTCTCAGCGTTGCATTCGCTGTAAACCATTCATTGCCACCAACCCTTTCTCCTTCCTTCGTCACTTTATACTCAGGTGTTGACCGACGCCGAGCTCTCTGCGCTGTTGGCGCTCTCGCGCTCGCTTCGCATGGAGCCGCTTGTCGAGATCACGGATGCGGAGGAGATGCGGCGCGCACTTGCGGCGGGGTCACGTGTCATCGGCGTCAACAACCGCAACCTCCACGACTTCAAGGCATGTCACGTGCCCGTTCACAGCACGCTAGCTCTTGGAACTGCTGTGTGTTGATGATGCTCGCGCGTGCGTGTGCGTGCGCTGGCTTGTCTTCGTGCGCTGGCTTGTCTTCGTGCGCTGGCTTGTCTTCGTGCAAGTGTCTTGTGCGTCATGTTCATGGAAGGAAGTGTCGTCTCGTTTTTTCACTCGCATTCGCTGACTTGTGACTGTCCGATGTGCGCAGGTGGACATGACGCGCACGGAGGCGGTCGCAAGCCTGGCACCCGAGGGCGTCATTCTCGCGGCGCTCAGCGGAATCTCGACGCGTGCGGATGTCGTGAGGTATGCTAGTGCGCAGTTGCATTCTTCTATCGATCATCTGGCCCTCACACGCCTATTTCTACGCTCGTTATGAAGGTATGCGACAGTGGGCGCTTCCGCCATCCTCGTCGGAGAGGCCCTCATGAGGGCGCGTGACCCGGGCCGTTTCGCGCGGTACGTTCACCAGACTCTGTGTGTGTGCAAGTGGTGTGGGCGGCTGTGTGTGCAATTGTGTTTGTGTGCTTGTGTGAGTTTGTGGCCTACGCATGATCCACATTAGCTTTCGCATCAACGTAGCTGTGTTTGACATGTCACCCTCTTGGCATGTCCACACCCTCAGCTATCTCCTCGGCACGAGTAAACCGTCCGATGCCATCGTCAAGGTGTGCGGCGTGCGCGACGTCCCCTCCGCCCTCGTCGCAGCGTCCGCAGGCGCCGACATGATCGGCCTCATCTTCGCCAATTCGAGGCGCAAAGTAGACAACGCAACCGCCAAAGACATCGTCGCAGCCGTCGCATCGACACGCAAGGCCAAAGTCGAGGCGTGGAAGGGCCCGGTCGTCGCCGCATGCGGCGCGGGAGGATGGCATGCGTCGTGCGCCGACCTGCTGCTACGCGCGATACACTACACGGGGCCGCTCGTCGTCGGCGTCTTCTCGGATCAGTCCGAAGAGGAGATACGGGCGGTCGTCGAGGCGACTGGCATCGATATTGTGCAACTCCACGGAAGCGCCGAGGCTGCGGATATCGCCAAGCGCATCTCGAGGCCGACCATTCGCGCGGTGCACGTGGGAGAGAAGGACACGGCGGACGACGTGCGCGCGCGCGTGGCATCGACCGTGGGCCATGATATCGCCGTCTTGCTCGACACGAAAGTGGGGACGGGGATGCAGGGCGGCCACGGCGTGGCGTTTGATTGGGCGATCGCTAAGGACGTCACTGCGCGCGGTGTGTCGGGTGGCCCATTTCCCGTCTTGCTCGCCGGCGGGCTCACGCCGGAGAACGTTTGCGGCGTGCTCTCCTCCGTTGCGGTCGCCGGAGTGGACGTCTCGAGCGGCGTTGAAACGGACGGCGTTAAGGATCCCGAGAAAATTCGCGCGTTCGTCGGAAGCGTGCGTGCGCACTGCTAGCGGCAATTTGTGGGCGTGTTGGCGTGTGGTGTTGAAGCATTGTTTGCGTGAGGGCGTCATTTCGTTGTTCGTTCGTCGTGCGCGTTTCCTTAGTGTGCGTGTCGCGTGAGGGCGTCATTCGTTGTTCGTTCGTCGTGCGCGTTTTCTTAGTGTGCGTGTGTTGGAGTAAAGCGTGGAGTGAAGCGCAGTGTCTGCAATTCGGATGTCGTGGGCGACCAGCGTTGCGTGCGGTGCGTGTTCCCTCCGATGCAGTCTCGCCAGACTGTACAATGCCTGTTGAGATTCAGAGGGCGCACACAACCAAGGGCTCTAATTGGAGCCCAACGCGCGGGTAGTTGTGGCATGTGAGACGCACTTTGCCGCAACAAAGGCGTTTAGTAGGCGGAATTTCCTTTGTTGTGGCAATGGAGACACTTTGCCCCAACTATTAAATTTAGGAAAGTCTAATGTTTGTAACGCATAAGTAACGGCGCGAATTTTGGATCGACTTCGGCGGACAACGTGACAACTGTCACTTCTGTCTTATAAAATCGTTTTTTCCAACTTCCAAGCCTTTGCGTGCGTGCATACCTTGAGTGCGGAGAATGGACGCACGCGGCAAGGTGCTCCTGGGCACATGCGGGTGGACGGACGAATCGGTGAGCGATGGACCGTTGTTGTTGCGCTTTCGTCATGCAGCGCCGCCGTCGCCTCAGTGTCCTTTGTACCGTGGGCGCTCTGCGAGCTGTATTGGGCGCTCTGCAAGCTCACATTTCGCGAGTATTTGCAGCGATCTGCATGTGTCGTTGTTGTTTTTCTTTCGTCTCAGCAAATACGTTTTGTTTCAACGACGGTGCGATTAATCGTGTCTGTAGAACATTAAATCGTGCAATCGGCAGACGGCGTTTCCGCACATCTCACTGACTTTTACTCCCGGCACAGCTCTTGCGCTGCGGTCGCTTCTACCCCGGTCACGTGCGCAACAACGAGGACCGCCTGCAGCACTACGCGACGTTCTTCCCCTGCGTCGAAGTGGACACTTCGCTATATGCGGTTGCATCGCCAAAGAACGTCGAAAAGTGGTGCGGCCTTGTTCCGAAGGACTTTGTCTTCCACTTCAAGGCGAGTTTGCGGCTGCGTCTGCCTTCGCCCTTTGCGCCCGTCGCTCTCCGTGTTCTGCGGCTGCGTCTGCCTTTGTACTTTGTACCCATCGCTCTCCGTGTTCGCTGTCGTCTCTGTCTATGGATTTCCTAATGACAGACGCACCGTTTGCCATCGGCTTCTCACGCGCGTGCACTCGCACGCATGTACGCAGGCGTACGGTCTTTTCGCCCTTCAGAGCATGTCCATTCCGTCTCTGCCCTATGTTGTCAAGCAAATCCTTCCGCCCGCACTCGCATCGCTGGGTAACGTTACGCTCACGGCACTCCCCGACGACTGCAAGGCCGCGCTGTGGGCACACTACAACGCATCGCTGTTGCCGGCGTACACGGCGGGAAAGCTCGGTAAGCTGCGGTTTCGTGAGTGCGCCTGTGGTAGCGCCGCACTTCCAGCGTTGTTTGTGCACGAGTAGAGAGCATAGATCGGATTTATTGGCTGTGCAGCTCTTCGCCGAAGTGTAGACTGCCTTATCTGCGCTATCGGAACAAACTCACTCATCATCGCGTCGCCACCTCTCTTCTCGCTCTTCCCGTACGCACCACACACGCGCGTACGCACGCACGCGCACACACAAGGCGTCGTCGTGTTCCAGTTCCATGTCGGCTTCAAGCCCACCGAGGCCCACTTTGAACACATCCGGGAGTGTCGTCGGCGCCTCGACAGCCGATACAAAATGGCCGTCGAGTTCAGGGACCGCGCGTGGCTGCAGATGCCAGAGGGGAGTAACGTAACGGCCGGGGACGAGGACGGTCGCGGCAGCAAAGGGTCGCAGCTAACATCCACCCTCGACGACACACTCGCGTTCCTTCGCTCTCTCTCAATCATCTACATTGTCGCGGACGAACTCTACAGCGAGATGCCCAACGCGGCCCAGAGCGGCACGTCACGTGACGGCGTCATCCCCGTGCGCGCGGGCGTCGCTTCCCCCGCGTGTGCGTACATTCGCCTCCACCGCCGACAGGGGTCGGACCGACTCCTCGGGGAGAGCGAAGTGCGCGACTGGGTTGCGCGCGTCGCCGAGCTCTCGCGAAACGTCGATGGCCCCGTGTATTTCCTGCTGAGCACGGCACATGAGGACCAGGCCATAGTCAACGCCAAGCGACTCGTCGCGTCTCTCAAGGAGCTGGCGTTCGACTGGCCCGCGCACTACCGCGCGTGGCAGCAGAAGAGGGGCGGGCTGCTTGCCTTCGTGTCGTCGGCGCCAAAGAAGAAGGGCGGCAATGTGGAGGAGTCGTCTGGCAGTGGGCAACGGGAAGTGGGCGCCGCCGAGACCGCGCAGGATGCGGAGACCGCGGAAACTGTAGAGAGCGTCGTAACGAGCGGGAATGGCAGCGCACGCGAAGGCGAACCGAGTGGCGGGAAGCGCAAGATGGATGTCGGCGACGGCGAATCGAAGGATGGCGAGAGTCCTAAACGCGCGCGTGTGGGAGAGGGATCGCCTGCGTCGCGCGGCGCAAGCCCGAAAAAGGCGCTGGCGCAGCACGCCAAGGGGGTGCGTCCGATCACGTCGTTTTTTGGGAAGGGCAAGGAATGAGGACGATTGCGACGGGTTCGGGGGAGGCGGCAACGATTGGATTCGTGAGGGCGACTGCGGCGCGGATAACACTGCGACACGCTGCGCTGCGTGCTGCACAAAGCCACTTCACTCGATCGCGACCCGCGCATCCGATTTGATCGTCTTATGCAATGACGACGACGTCCGCCGGCCCGTTCATAGTTCGGTCCTGTCCGCCACTCGCATGCCCGATGTGAGTCACACCTCAGGTTTCCGCGAGTGACCTCACGTCGCCAGTGCGTCACACGTCTTGTTTGCCGGGCGCGAGGCACTGCAGTTGCCGCAGGAAGCCGCGATTAGGCGAGGCGCAAGGGCGCGCCTGTTTGACGGTGGCCATGGCGCCCTCGAACGGCATGCCACGTGATACGATGAGATAGGCGACGACGACTGCGCACGAGCGGGATACGCCGGCGTTGCTGATAAAAAAAGGAATGTGAATGAAAATTCGTTGAGCGATTCGCAAACGGGCACATGCCGACATGTGGCACACACAGGCATGCAAGTAAGCACGCGCGCACCCTCACTCATTCACTACTTCTCTTCCACTCGCACTTCACACACACTCGTGCGTTCTCACACATAAACACACGCGCCAGTGTCACATGAACACACGACTACGCCCACGTGAACGCACGACTACGCACCAGTGCACGAGGACGCCACCGGCCGCGCGTCCCACTTCGATGAATTCGGCGCAACGGCCAATGTGCTGTTCGAGTGGCTCCGTGTCAATGTCCAGCAGAGGGACATCGAGGTATTCGAACAACTGCGGAAGATCAGTGGCGAACGGCTTGAGCACGTCGCGCAGTGCACAAGAGGGTATCTTCGTATATGTGCGTGCGATTGAAGCAGGCGCACACGCAGGTCCAAAGGGGCACGCGCAGCTCAAGCGATAGCAGGAACGCACGTGCAGCTGAGGGACGCGGAGAACAACGCACCTCTGGGAAGGCGTTGGAGACTCCCGTTGCGACGTTGAGGATGTGCGTGACGCCCGACGTGCGCAGGTCGTCGAGTGAGTGCGCGGCGTCTTGGCTCCCAACGAACAAGCCGTCAATGACCTGTGGAGGGTTCGCAATTCAGAACAGGTAAAAGATACCCTCGGTTACAAAGCGGGATGAAGGCTTCGTGGGTAGAGATGCAGAGCACAGACACTTATCTTTATAATTTCTTTCCACATACACGTGCACACATCCACGCACACGCACACATACACAGAGACACAGACACACACACACACACACACACACACACACACACACACACACACACACACACACACACACACACACACACACACACACACACACACACACACACACACACACACACA
>CALSCQ010000733.1:0-14706 GCA_943704525.1 Pigoraptor vietnamica
CGCGCTTCGCATCCCCAGTGACGTCAGCCTGGGCTGCTGTCGGGACGCTCTCTGCAGTACTGTGCACGGGGGCCGAGTCGTCCACCTTTGGTCACACCACCGGCGATGGAAACAAAACACACCAGCGGCGTCCACCCGGCATTATCTCGCGCATCAATGTCCGACCCCTTCTCAATCCACTCCTTCGCCAGCTCCGTCTTCCCGCGAATCGCCGAGGTGTGTAACGGCGTCTCTCCGCGAATGTTGCGGGGCATCGCAAGTGCCGACGCCGTCTTTTTCGTTCCACTCGTTGGCGGCGTGTACACTGCCGGAGACCCTTCGCCACTCCGCCTCCGCAGCGTCTGCACGGCGAGCGGCGTGCTTTGCCGCTCCCTTCCACCAGACGCTCTCTTCGTCCCAGAGTGTGTGACGGAGCCCGGGCGACCCGCAGCGCACATGTCGCACGCCTTTCGCCGCGCCTTGTTCATGAATGTGCACACGGCGCACGCCCAATCGCTCACGTCGGCGTCTCCAATCGCGCCCGTTTCCGGCCGTTCGCTCGGCGCCGGCGTCTGTCGCTCGTTGACGCGTGAGTCGTCGGCGTCCACAGGACCCTTCGGCGTGTCGTCTGTGGAATGCGAGCGTTTCTTCTTAGCGCTCATAACGCCCGCAGGTGCGTCTGCTTTTCGCTTCGTCGTCGACTTGCCTTTCCCCTGCGAATGTCCGCCATTCGCACCATGTGCGTGCGCGCCGTCGTCCCCGGCAGTCAATATTGCCGGAGTGCCGTCCACTTCCATCGGCTTCCCGTTTTCTCTTCGCTCCTGCTGGATTGGAGCATGGTCCGCCGCACGTCGACGCTCCACACGCGGCTGCCTTGTGGGTGCATCAACGGCCACTACGGCGTCCCTCTCGCCGTTCCCACTCTCGGACACACGCGACTTCCGCCGCTGCATACGCGATGGCCTCGCGGGTGCTTCGACGCGTCCTTCCTTTTCCCCGTCGTCGTCGTCCACGCCGCTCTCAGCTGCGCTCTTGCTGCGAGACTCGACGCGCTGCCGCTTTGGCCTTGCGATGGAGTCGGCCGTTTCCACGCCGCTGTCGCTGTCAATGGGGCGCTTTCCGGCGGACACAGTCGCACTCGTAGGGTCCGGTTGCGCGGCAATTGCGGCAGAGGCCGCTGAACGCTTCGGGACACCCGTCGGCCGTTTAAACTCATCCGTCGGCGTCGCATTTGTCTCCGGAGGAAGCTATGAATGTCATGTGTGTGTGTGTGTGAGAGCCGTCGCACAATAGCCAATAGCACACGGCTCACGCGAACATACGTCATGTACATGCGCATATAACACGCACACACGCACATGCGCACAGGCTTACACACACGACACAACATCACACGTACGCTCCACCATGCCAACCGGTCATGCACGCACAGTGGGACACACCTTCCCGTCAATCGCGTCGGATATCGTGCGCCAACACGAGACAACGCTGCTCATGAGGTGATTCTTGCGCAGCTGCTTGACCCACACGGGCTTTTCGCACTGCCCAGCGTAAGTTGCCGACACGATTTTTTTTTTAGCGGCTATTCCACCACATATTGCATCCCGCTTATCGGACACACGATGCACTTTAAAAAACGCCTGAAGTTGTGCGAAAACTCAAAATTCACTCACCTCGGGGCACTTTGAATCACGGCCGCAGCGATCCTCCACGCAAGGCCTGCGATTGCGACACACGGGGCGGGAGAGGGGAGAGAGAGAGAGAGAGGGTCACACAGATGTTGCGAAGCCGAAGCACACAAAAAAAAGTGCACGCGCACGCGCAAATAAACACGCGCCACCAAATATCCTCAACACGCAATTCACAGAGACATGTGTTTAAGCCAACGCACCGGCAGAAAAAGTGGCTGCATCCGTCAACCGTGTAAGGGTCGCTGACCACATTGTCACTGCGATATAAGCGCGAGAGATGTAAGTCACACGCACTCGATGACCCGGCAAACTGAACCCGAAGACTCGAGTCATACGCAGTCCCATCCCATCGCCGCAAACTGAGCACGAGACAATGACGAACCACAGCGAGCACTTGAGCAGCGGTATCATGCGCGCGAGTGCTTCGCGCGTGCGCCGAAAGTCCATCTTCAGCCGCGGGTGTTAGTGCCGGCTTTCCGAAGGCGCCCACGCCGTGCGAATAAAGCAGCACGCGCCTCTCTACACAGCCATGTGAATTGGCAGTGGTGTGTGTGTGCGTGTCAATGCGTCAATTGGATGGCCAAGTCTTCCAACCGACAGCTGTGCGGCTCGTCGTCTCTCAAAACTCAGATTCCCGCCAAAAGATGAGCGAAATCTCGGGCGAATTTCGTTACGATTTGTTACGTAGATCACGTGTTCCTTCCATTTTGGGACACCACGTTCAGTCCCCTTGATCCTGATTGGTTGCGCCCACCTCTTACAAAAATACCCCAAATTTTGGGCTGTTTTCCCCACACATTCAATATAATTGCGCGGCTGAGTCTGGCCAAAAAAAAAATCTTCGGTTGTGTCATGCAAAGCCTGTGTGGAATCCCACTGTGTGTCCTGTTTCCCCCCTTAGCTGCCCCGCCTTCGTCCCCCATCTTTTTTCCTTCTCTCTCTCTCTCTCTCTCTCTATCTCTTCGTTTGTGAGAACACTGTCCGCTATCTCTTTGTTACAGACCAACCGCATTTCCCCTTTGCACGGAACTTTTTACAAGCTTACGGTCAGGTGGATTCAGTCGCCTCGTCGAGAAACCACATTCCGCTGTTCCCGCGCGCCCACTTATGTACGTGCGCGCTCGCCGAAGATGAAGCTGCTAGAGAACGCCGAGTTGGAAGGATTGAGTTCGGCCCTTTGTTTTGGCGCGCCGGACCGGCGCGTTTTCGGCCGCGTGGAGAGCTACTCATGTAAAATGGCGGGAAGCGACAAGCGAGTCTACAAGCAGCTCAGCACCGAAAACGCCGCGTCGGGCGCCGCCGAACTCCTCGCGCTGTCGCCGCCGCAGACGAGCGTGTCGCCGTTTGGGCCGTTTTCCGTCGAGACGTGCAACAGCAAGACGCTCTTTTATCTAACGAGCACGCTCAACGCGTCGTTTCCGGACTACGACTTTACGAACGCGCGCTCGCAGAGCTTCAGCAAGGAGCCCGCGCTCGAGCTCGTCGTGAACTCGATCGACTCGATTCTCTTCACGGAAATGGGAGAGGAGTACCACCGCCTGCAGCAGCGCATGTGGCAGGCCATCGACCGCGAGATTGTCCTGCGCGAGTGCTCCATCTACTCGTACATTCCCGACGACGACGACAACCCGTACGGGGAAGAGGGCAGCATATGGTCGTTTAATTACTTCTTCTACAACAAGCGGCTCAACCGGATTCTGTTCTTCTCGTGTCGCTGCGTCAGGTGCGTGGGGATCCAACCATTGGATGCTTCTTTGCCTCTAAGCACAATTTGGCTGTCGCCGGTGCCGAGGACTGCGCCGTAACTTTTTTTTTTTTTTTTTTTTTTTTTTGAAATTGTTTTCCGTGTTCCTTCTCCGTGGAAGAGGGGGCTGTGCTCGTTGTGCGGTGCGGTGGTTTAGTATTTTCTCTGTGTTCTGCTGTGTCGCTGTGACTAAAGGGTGCGTCATGGGCGTATTGCAGCTCCAATGCCATGGCGGACGATGAAGCCATGGAGTACGTCGACGACGATATTGACATTACCGAGGGCTCCGGTGCAGCCAGGTATGTGTGTGTGTGTGTGTGTGCGTGTGTGTGTGTGTGTGTGTGTGTGTGTGTGTGTGTGTGTGTGTGTACATGTGTGTGTGTGTGTATACATGTGTGTGTGTGTGTGTACATGTGTGTGTGTGTGTGTGCGTGTGTGTGTGTGTGTGTGCGCGTGTTTTGTGCGTGCGTGCGTGTTCGCAACATGTGTATCGTAGTTCTGTACTGCATGAGTCTGCTGTTGGTGCGTCTCCTCCTACGGTGTAACCTGTCGCACATATCTTGTCGCTGTTGCATGTGAGCGTGCCTGCTTACGAAGGCGCAAAGTGACGAGCTTACTCACCGAGTGTTTTTTTTTTGCAGCGGATACGGCTACGGACAGCCATACATGGACGGGATGCTTGCCTGAGGAGGACCACCCTTCACTCAGCTCCCATTCCCCAGACAACGGCCGCTTCGCTTCTCTCTCTCCCCCGCGACTTCGCGCTTGGGTCCCAAATCCCGTCGTGCTTTCTTGTGTTGTATTCTCTCTCGTCGCCTCGATTGTGTCTTTGGCCGTGGTGGTCCTTTTGTGCCACTTCGGCGCGCGTGCGTTGCCCTGTAGCATTGTCTCCGTCTGCCCATGCTGCCCATGCGGCACAAGTGCCCTCGTTTCGCGTCTCCGTTTGCGTTTGCGTTTCGCCGATTGTCTGGACATTCGTCTTTTGCTTTTTCTCTCCTTTCTGTCCTTGTCATACAGCGCGCTTTGGGGTGCGCTTGTAAATACTCCCTCTGAGCCCTCTGCGCCGAGCTGCCCCTTCGTTCGCAGACGTTCAGTTAGAGAGTCAGGCACTTGCGTGTGCGCGGGGTACTCGCGCGAATACTCCTGCGCACCACTGACGAAGCTCACACAGTCCTCGCGCGAATACTCCTGCGCCCCACTGACGAAGCTCACGCAGTCCTCGCGCGAATACTCCTGCGCACCACTGACGAAGCTCACGCAGTCTTCGCGCGAATACTCCTGCGCACCACTGACGAAGCTCACGCAGTCTTCGCGCGAATACTCCTGCGCACCACTGACGAAGCTCACGCAGTCTTCGCACACAATGCCTGCAATGGTATGCGTTTTCGCAGGAATTTACTCGAAAGAGCGCATCGTGGGGCGTTCGCCGGGTTCCTGTCTGGACAGTCCGATGAGGCTAGTCTTTATCTCGGAGCGCACGTGTGCTCAATACCCATCTTACAAACGCATGCACTTTCTATCGGTTCGCACGCTTCACTCAAGTGGGAAGAATGCCGAAACGCGCGCCCATCTACTGCGGAGGCGACGCAGACTTCGGAACTGCCGTTCATGGGCTCGCAGAGGAGTGCGGGCACTCGGTGCGCACACTCGCCGACTTGAGCAACTCCATTCCCCACGACGCACCTGCAGTCGTTGCCGTTGGAGGGGATGCGCGTTCCCGCCATGTGGCGGCAGCGCTAGATGCTCTCGAGGGGTCGGCGAATGTGGGGCGCGTCGCGTGTGTGCTGTCCGTTTCGCAACACGACGACAACACTGACGCGGTGAGCCAGCGACTCCGCCGCCTTCACGAGGGCCGTGAGAAGCCCGCGCACGTGCTCGTCGTGCTCTGTGCGCCCACCTCATCGTCTGATTGGACGGCAGTCGCGGACTTGTGTGTGCTGTGGCTGCAGTCGCCGCTTGTCGGGTTCGAGTGTCGTGACGTTCGAACGGACCGAGGGCGTGATCGCCTGCATGCGCTGCTTGGGTGGTCGCACTCTCAAAGTCCTTTGTCCACGCGGCATCTCTCTCTTCGCGCGGAGCATGCCGGCGTTGTCATTGACGCGTCGCGTGTCGAGTGCGTGTGGGAGATTGACTGTCCGCTGGGCGAGGGGGCGGTGTGGGACGCGCGGAACGGGCGACTGCTGTGGCTGGACATCGACACGGGTCGCGTGTTCTCGCATGCGCCCGCGAACGGCGAGAGGCGCACGTTTCAGTGGCATGAGACGGTGGGAACGGTAGTGCCGCGTGCGCGCGGGAGTGGCTTTGCAGTGGCCACGCGGACGTCGGTGGTTGTGTGCGACTCTTTCGACAACACGCAGCCGCGCGTGTGGCCGTTGGGGGAGTCGCTACACCCGAAGCATCACCGTCTGAATGAGTGGGTTCACTGCTGTTTGTGTAATTGGCCCCTTGTGGATGACTGGCGATGCGCGCGTGGACGGAATGCGTGACATACAGTCATGCTGTAACTTCGGCTACATGCTGTGTGACTTTTATCTTGCATGCATGTGCCCCTCTCAAGCGCACGCACTTGCCCCTGTCCCCATTTGCAGCGGCAAGTGCGACCCGCGCGGCAGGCTGCTCGTCGGTAGCATTGCCGCTGACGCCGTGTACGGCGAGACAGGCACTGCGTCGCTCTTTGCGGTCGACCCATCTTCCGCTGAGAACGGCGCCGCCCCACGCTTCGAGGCTGTCCTCGGGGACGTGACAGTGTCGAATGGTGAGCAATGTCGTGTGTGTGTGTCTGCATTCGAGTCGCGTGTGCATTGTCCACATGTGCGTGCCTCAACAGTAAGTATCTGCGTTGACCCCAATTTCTTCTCATTGTCACCGTCGCCGTTCGCTCCCAAGGCATCGTGTGGTCGCTGGACGGCCGCACCCTCTATTACATCGACTCGCCCACGCTCTGCGTCTTTGCGTACGACTACGACCTCGAGCGCGCGTCGCTCTCCAACAGGCGCACCGTCCTCCGCTTCACGCTGGACGAGGGCGTTCCCGACGGCATGGCCATTGACGGGGAGGGCATGCTGTGGATTGCGCATTGGGAAGGGGCGCGCGTCACTCGAAACGATCCCCACACGGGCGCTGTGGTCGCAACTGTACGCGTGCCTGCGTTCAAGGCGACGTCGTGCGCTTTCGGCGGTCCCGACTTGGCCGATCTCTACATTACGTCTGCGCGGCGGGGTCTGGACGCGGCGCAGCTCGAAAAATATCCGCTGTCCGGCTCGCTTTTTGTGGTGCGTGGTGTCGGCGTGAAGGGTGCGCCGACGTACGAGTATAACGGCTGAAGCTATCGAACACACGAAATACGCTGCAAGCAACACGAGAAAAACCGCTGAAACAAGTTATAGTTCATTGACGGTCGGCGCCGGCGGTGGCTTACGCGGACGTCGGCGCGGACGAGGCGAGGGCCTGGCGGAGGCGGTCCATCTCGAGCAAGTGCGCCACCCGCTGCGCCGTCTCCCGGAATCGCGCGACGGCCGCCGAAAATTCGCTGTTTGCCCCCGCGGGCGAGTCGGCCGCGTGCTGCTGCGTAACGACCGTCCAGAGCGAGGGAAGGTCACGTGGGACGACGACCCTATACCACGCGCCCGTGCCAGACGCGTCACGTGGCGGGGGTCGTGCGCTGCCGAGAACAAGGCTCGCAGGGGACGCGATGACGGCCCACAATTTGGCGGGGAGCGACATGGGCTGCGGCGGTGCGGAGCGCACTTTCACGCAGAGACGCTTCCACAGCACAAGCGGCGTGTCGGTGCCACCGAGCCGCACAGTGACCTGTAACCACATGTAGACGCGCTCGCCGTGTGGTGTCACGCGCGAAAGGGCAGGATGGTCGTCTAGCACGGTGTCCCATGCGCACACGGCACGCGCAGACGCTCCCGCCGACCCCGATGACGAGCGACTGGCCGCGTCGCCGTCGCTGCCGGGAAGAAACGACAGCGGCACGGACATGTCCGCCGCGGAGCAGCCGTCGGGGTACACGGTCACAATCGAAGCTGTGTTCGACTGCGACGTCCGTGGCGACGCCGGCGACGAAGGGACGCCCGTGCGGACCTCGACGGGGGTCGTTCCCTGTGCGCCCTCGCGCGGCGTGTGTACCACCGTCACCATTGTCGGCTCGACGCCGGCTTCGTCGTCGACCACCAGCGAACGGCCGTCGCCATGCAGGGCGCGGTCGAGGGGGTCGGGGTCGCTGGACGCGGCGGGGCTGTCACGTGCCGCTGTCACGTGCGCGACGTACTCGTTGCGCAGTCGGATGAGCTCCATCCAGTCCTCGATGAGCGCCACCTCACGCTCGGCCTCCTCGCGCGTTTTCACTGGAAAAGTACGAAAATGGACCCAAATTGTAAGAAAAGGGCCAAATTGTCCCACAATAGTTGAGCACTCAGGGGGCATACGAAATTGATTGCGCCCTTGACACGTAGAAGTTGCTTCAACAAAGCCACTCGACCTGTCTTCTAGCTCACCACTTGACCTTCCACATAGACAAGGGATACATACACACGCAGGCCCGCGCGAGCGCGTGCACGCACACCCACCGCGCCGCTCAGTGACCCTGTGGAGCTCGCCGTCCAAGAACGTCCGGTGCGCCTCGAGCATCCTCGCGCGCATTTCCTTCAGCCGACGCACTTCGCCCGAAATCCGACTGCTGTAACGCCTCGTCGAGTTCTTGGCGTCCGTAGTAACACCGCCCGCGCGCACGCACGTGACCGCTTCAATGTGAATGGGGTCGTCCCCATCTTCGCCGCCGCCACTGCCTGTCAACAGCGCCACGACGATCCGGCGTGCGAGGCCCTGCCGCAGCCGATACACTCCTCCGCACGCAATGTCATCGCGGTCGCGCACAGAGACGGGGCTCCACGCGCCGTCAGCGTCACGCTCGAGCACCTCGACCCACAGACGCAACGACGACCACCGCTCCGCCATGCGCGTGAGGCGCGCTCCCAAAGAAGACTCTTGCGCGGCGTCGGAGGGCCGAGGGGACCGCGCGAACCCTGGCGACGGCGCGAAAAACGACGCGCGGCGCGACTCCCTCCGCCGCCAAAGATACGGCCCCGGGTTGCCCCACAGCTGCACGGCGACGGAAACGTCACCGCTCACAGAGGCGTACTCGAGTTGTTGAGGCGGCGAAAACTCAACGCGACGCCCGCCGCCCGCGACACTCACAGCGGGCGCCGCCTGCGGCACGAGCGTGTCCTTTGCGTCTGCGCTGGGCAGGCGATATCGGCAATACAAGTAGCCAGAGATGTGGGAGGGAATGCCCTCGGCGCCCATCACGGAGAACGCGACCTGCGACGCGCGCCCATCCTTGATGTGCCACTGTGCGCGGACGCGGCCCTTCACCCCGCCAAACATGTCGACGACCGGCGCGTCCGCAGCCACGCGCCGGCCCTCGCCTCCCTCGACCGAGCCGACAGCGACAATGGCGGCGTGCGGCAGGTGAAAGTGCGCCACCCCGACGAGCACGTGATCGCCAGCGTCCTCTACTGAAGGGGAGGGGGAGGGAATCGGGAATGCCGCACGTGGCACCCGCGGCGATGAGGACGGCGACGGCGAGCGCGGCGGCTGTGCGTGCTCTCCCCTCGCAAACAGCGCCCCGCCGCCGTGACCGGCGCCATCGGCCTGAGACGCAGCGGCCACTTGCGCCCGCAGGCGATCGAGCGACCACACGGACGCCGTTCCGTAGCCCTCCGCGATGACTTCAGCACACACTTCGGGCACCGCATTCGCCAGCGCGGACAGAGAAGCACCCCCTGCTGCATTCTCGCTTCCGCACGACGTAATCGCGGACAGGGGAAAGCGCAGGCGCGCGCGAAGAATGCGCCCGGTGGGTGGTGCCAAGGCGGTTGAGCTCCGCCACCAAACCGGCGGCCTCGGACAGCGACGATTCCACATGCGCCCGCGCAACGCTATCGTCCGCCGGCGCTGCGCCTGCAGTGTCAGCCAACGGCACGGTCTCTGCGACGGGTGACGCGGACGGCGCTGACCCGGCAAGTTCTACCGCCGGCACTGTCGACGTGGCCTGGTCAGCGCCAGCCACTGGTAGTGACGGCACTGGGGATGATTCGCTGTCGCATGCCAGATTCAGCGTAGGTACCGCACGGGCGCCCTTGTCGTCCTCCGCAATTGCAGCGTGCACGTCTTTCGGATGGTCCGCGATAGCTTGCACCGTTTGGACGGCCTCTAAGGGCGGCGCCGAGAGGGGACTGTTCATGGCAACCAATTCACGGTTCGCAGAAAGGGACGTGGGCGACGGCGGTGTGGATGACGTCGACGACTGCGGGGTGGTGGAGGCGTTTGACGGCGACGTGGTGGACTCGTACGACGGAGGGGTCGACGCCGTGGTGGACTGTGGCGTGGTCGATTGATAGCTCGCTCCACTCGACCGCCGGCTGCTGCGTCGGCTGGACCGATCGCTCCCGCGCCTCTCCAGCGTGCTTCCGTCACGTGACGTGCTGCCCTCGACGGAAGTGGATTCGCGGGTGGCACTCGTCTCGTCGCTGCTTCGCCGCCCCCGCTCGCTCCTCTGCCACTGCAGCTGCGCATTCGCCGCCGCCTCCCGCTCGAGTTCTGCGATGCGCTGCTCGTACGCGATCCGCTGCATCGCCAGCGCCTTGTCAATGTCCACCTGCGGATGCGCTTCTACCGGTGGGGGCGGCGCGGGTGTCGCGGGAGGCTCAGACGCGCCCCTCGCCTGCTTGTCGGACACATTGAGCCGCAGCTCGCACTGGTCCGAAATGGTCACGACGTCGCCGTGTTCGAGCGTAACGGGGAGGTCTTCGGCAGCTGGGACGCCGTTCACCGACATTTGTGCGCCGGAGAAAGGGGTCAACATGACGCAGTCGCCCGCGCTCTGCACGCAAAAGTGCGACGGAAGAACGCCGTCGGCGCTGATCTCGGTGGCGTCGCAATAGTCGTCCTCTGGCGGCGCCGACCCGACAATGCGTGGGCGTGCAGTCACGCGAATGGCAACAAAGTGGCCGTTACACACGCCCAGAAGGCACGGCGCGTCCCCGGACAGCGCCGACGCCACGTCCGCGAGCGCCCGCTGGCGCGCTAGGTGCACGTTTTCCGTAATGCGCAGCTTCTCTTCCCACGTGCGCGACAGTGACTCGACCAGGCGCTCCCTCTCCGACAGCTCCAAGCGCAATCGCTCGGCCTCTGCGGCTGCCGCTTCCGCCGTGCGCCGCAGCCCTTCTGCCACTGCGCGGTCGGCCGCGTCGTCCACGGGGCGGGGCTGTGCGCCACCTTGCTCCAGGAGACCCTTGAGACGCGCCACTTCCTCGCGCAGTTCGCGGACGATACGGGCGTTCGGGTCCTCGTTGACGACGGGGCGGTTCACAATGCGCTTCGCACGGTCGGCGTAACGGAGCGTGGAGAGCGTCTCCTCGTAGCTGTCTGAGGAAGGGCTTATCGTCGCGATCATGGCCGTGCGCGCGTTGCCACCGAGACACTCCTTGAGTAGCCACGTGAGCACAGAGTCGCGGTAGGGGACGAAGGGCCTCTTGGCGCCAGGCGGTGCGCTCGCCCCATCGGCCAGCGCCGAGATGACAAGCCCGAGAGTCGTCAGTGACTGCGAGGGGCGAAAGCAGTGAGCCCATGCTTTGCGACAGTCACAATTCGCAGAGAGTAGCGACTTGACGTGAGACAGGGATAAGTACGCCTGAGCGCGCGAATGGACTGCCACGTGCCTTGTTGATGCTACCGGCCTCGCGCAGCCTATCTCCAGTTGCGCCCGTCCTGTTGGCGCGTTCGCTGCCCGCGAGGTCGACCAGAGACAGCCGGCTCACCTGCGGCACGGCACATGCGATAGGGAAAGTGAGGCGATTGAACGAGTGCACGGGACAAACAAACAAACAAACGACTGCGCGGATCAAACAACGGAAGCAACAACAAGGCAGGTCCGTGAAAAGACGTCGAAAGTGTGTCCACGCGCAAAAACTTCGGTGCGGGCGAGCGAAAGTGCGGTATGAATCGATGCGCCACACAGCGCCACACACACCGTCTCACACTTGAGCTGCGTCTGATCGTCAACCGTCGACTGCGAGAGAGTGATTGTGAACACGGCGTGCGATCGGCTGCTCTCTGCGTTCATGTTGGTCGCGCCGACAGTGCGGACGCGGTTCCCTTCCGACAGCACGGCCTGTTGCGCAGGGCACACCTCCAATAAGGCACGCGACCCATTGCATGGCGGGGCAAACGTAAGAGGCAGATGGTCACATACTTCCGTGCGAATGCATAGTTAGCACTTCGCACCTGCATGTCCGCCCACGTGCCAACGGCGGCGACGGAGAGTCCCTCGACGTACGGTCCGAGGGTGGCGTGTTCGCGCACTTTCAGCCGCTCCTTTCCACTGTATTTCACCAAGAAAGCGTCCTCAGCGCAACGCACTACAGCCACTTGTCACTTGTCACGCCTCGCGCAAACTCAATATGGTGTGACCTATGGAGCGACGACACAAACGGCCGCTCACTTATTGAAGCACCTCCTGCGCCACACCCACTCTGGCACACAGACAACTGACGGCGCGCGCCCACACTCACCCAGGGTTGAGAAGGTCCCTCACAGTCTCGTTGTATATCTCAATGTACGTCGCCTCAACGGCACATCGCGTGCCGTCCGTTGCGCGCTTTGAAGTTTCCGCAAAGAGGTCCTCACACAGCCGCGGAATGACGCCGCGAGCGTCGGCGGAGCCGCCCATCATCGTGTATCTGTGCGTGGGTGGCGCCAGTGTGCTTGGTAAGGGTGTACGAGGGCACGTATTTGATGGATGTGCGCATGGTGTGTGTGTGTGTGTGTGTGTGTGTGTGTGTGTGTGCGCGCATGTGTAATGTATAATGTATGTATGTTTCTGTAAGTCTGGCTTGTGTCGTCCGCACGTGTGTCTGCGTGTGTGCGACTTACGATTTCCCGGAGCCTGTTTGTCCGTACGCAAACAGACAGCCGTTGTAGCCCTCGAATGCGCCAGAGACGAGCGAAAGCCCGACATCCTCATACACGCGCTCTTGGCCTGCGAGGCAACGCAAAACAAATCAGCCACACAGACAAAGAGTCACGCGCCACATGCACGCACACAACCCCTTGGCATTCAACCGCTGAACACGCATGTCGCGCAGTAGAGGACGAACAACTCCATTGAATTCAACCACCGAAGAGGCGCATGTCGCGCGTACAACAACAACAAACATGACGCCGAGGACAAACACAACCCCGTGGCATCCAACCACTGGAGACACACATGTCGCGCAGTAGAGGACAACACGACGCACCGGCAAAGGCGGCGTCGGAGGGATCGACCGACCAAAAGCAGTGGTCGAACGTGAAGGTCTGAAAAACAAAGAAAATGGCGCGCGTGAGTAACGCACAGAGGAACAAGTGGACGGAGGCGCGCGTAAGTGCGGGCTCGTCACTCCATGGCGCCCTCTCTCTCTCTAAGGTCGAGTCGATGATCTACTCTTTCGGCTGATCTAACATATCCGGCCCCGCAGAGAACGTACGGCCCAACCGTGGCGCAGCTATTCCTCTGCCCAGGCGCACCTTTTCATCGTCCTTCTTCTGCCGCGCGGACCTGCGCACGCAATGTCAGCGAGTCTTTGCGAGGAGTTGACCACAGTAACGGCCAGCGACGGTACAAGCGCAAACTGCCTCGCATTCATAGCTACTCCCTCCCACCCTCTTCCCCTTTCCCTCCGCAAGCGCTAAACACGTGCCGCAGCATAATTTGTACACGCGCCACCTGACAGTGGGCATCCCACGCACAACTGCGTCCCATGAGGGCATCCCACGCAAAACTGCGTCCCATGAGGGCATTCCACGCACAACTGCGTCCCACTGCCCCATTTCACCCACTTGTAGCCCGATATGTGGAAGAGTGTCAATTGAGGGCCATTCGCCTGCACGACTGCGTGCACGGACGCATCCGAGAGCTCTGTGGGAGCAGTCGCCCCCATGCGGCAGACGAGACAGAGAGGTTGAGGGGGAGCGATCACACATACACTGGTCGTCGGAACACTCACACCACGCGCGCGCGCACATACACACACACAGCATACACGGCGCACGCATTCGCAGACTCTGCCGTAATATATTGTACACAGGACGCAATGCGCCGAAGACACTCGCACATACCCCGCTCGTTGAATGGCCGCACACGCACGGCCACCTTGACTTTGGCCGCCATTTTCCCTTCACACGCCACGGCGTTACGGAGATGCAATCAAGGCCATCTCTCTTGTGAAATCACTCGGACAGCGCTGGCGCGTCACGCTGAAGTCGGCGTCGCGGCCATCATCATTGCCTTAAGCCGTTCAAATAGCGACCCAGCCAACGTCCCACACACGGCAAAGGGAACTGTCGCACACGTTCTCACGCGCACACAGCAAGAAGCCAACAAGCGTCCGAGGCAGGCGTCCGCATGGACACGCGTAAGACTTTAACTCGCACACAACAGCTGTGTGGATGTGCGTGCGATGAAAAAGGGCGCGCTCTCGTGCTGACGTCATGGGGATTTTGATCCTCTGCGTGTAGGGTCGGTGTTACATCACCTGTCAGTGAAACTCTAGTGAAACTTCAGTCAGTGCCTGCCGGAGGCGCTCAGGGCCGGCCCCGGCGATTGCCGCCGTGCGCGGCACGGCACTCTCCCGGCCGAGGCTTCACCGCCAGCCCATCGGCCACTGTTTCACGTGGTGCCGTTAGTGCTCTGCTGACCGGCTGACCTGCCGGTCACACTGTTGAGTTGAGCGCAAGGCCGGGCTCGGAGCCCGGCGCCGGCCTGTGCCATGACGGACCATGTAGCTAGTTGACAGCCAGTAGGAAGGATGGCGCTGTGTGATTGCGGTGTCTACTGGCACCGGCCAGTTCCAGGCATGGCGAAGCTCCGAAATTGACTGGGCTGACAGCTCGGACTCAGCCAGCAGACGGCCGCCGCACACACTGCTGTGACTGAGTCAGTCAGTACTCGGACTGACTCACAGTGCTTACCGGCTGCTAACCCAAGAAGCCGACTCAGTCCTCGTCCCGCGGTCGGCTTGAAAACGTTCAGTTCGGAGTGAAACTGACGGCTGAACGGGGAAGCCTGGTAAGCGCAATCTCGGCTATTTTGCCCACCTCAGCAACGCCACGTCACCCAGAGGCTCTAAGAGGGGGTCCGCCACTCGAAAAATTTCACTATGGCCTAAGTATGGGCCTATTAGAAAACGATGCGCGTGCAGGAAATTGATAACATGATTACCATATAAGGCAACTGTCCAGCAACTG
>CALSCQ010000735.1:0-15536 GCA_943704525.1 Pigoraptor vietnamica
CCCCCAACCCCGTGTTCATTGCACACACGCCACCACCACTTGTAATAATCCCATTGCACCCCTCCTAATGCCCTCCCCCACGTGACCACCGCACACACGCAACGCACCAGCTTGTCCTTGATGAGCTCGACATTGGTGACCTCGCCGTACGCGCCGCACAGCTCGCGCAGGTCGTCCTCCGTCGTGAACTGGCTCAGGCCAAAGAAGCCGAGAACATTGCAGGGCGGCGCAGAAATCTGTGTCGCAGACACACACGCACGGTCAACCACGCGCGCACACGATGCGCGCAACAGCCATAGGGAGGAAGACACGAGCCGCGCACATGGACGACAAACAATCACGACAGCGTACCCTTCCATTCTTGTCATCACGGCCGCGCCTATATCGAATGCGCAAGAGGGAACGGTTTAGCGAGCAGCCGAAAGCGATGCGCGTTCATATTTCGGCAGAATGGCACAGGACAAGCGCTGCAACACTTTACAGGACAGATCTCTCAAGTGATATCCATCCGCACACAACAGACGCACCGCTCGCCACGGTCGTCGCTGCGACGCGGGGAACGCGACCGAGAGCGCGAGCGAGAGCGCGAACGGGAGCGAGACCGCATTCTATCGCGGGGCGCGAAAGTGGTGCTGGGGCTCCTGTTTCAAAACGATAAAAAAGGAAAGAAAAAGGCAACTCAGTGCGCGTAGTGCTGGAGAGACCTCAGCCCACTTTCGCAAATAAGCCAATAGTCGCAGCCATTACATGACTCAGGCAAGATTAAGGCGCACAATGTCCTGAAAACGCGCTGAAAGCAGCCCAGAGGAACGTGGGCACACGGAACAAGGAATGCGACACGCGGCGCAAAGCAAGGAGATCGACGACGCCGTTTGCACACAAAGGGGGGCCGCCCACCGCTCCATCTCCCCGCCCTTCGCCACGCGTCCACTCTCCCCGCGCACGAAGGAGAGAGGGGGAGTGCAGTGGTTGTGGGCGGTTGCACTTGAAAGGAAAATAACCGTGCGCCCCCCCCGAACAGCTGAGCGGGCATCACGTGACACGCGCGAGTCCTCACAAGCGTGGAACCCTCACCCTCCATCCCACCTGCTCCTGTTTCACGGGTGTCCACACACAGCCCTTGCTCGCCCCTCTTGAGCGTCCTTTTTCAGCTCCATTTCCATGCCGTGTGCCGCGTAATCTCTCTCTCGGTGTGTGACGAGTCGACGGGAGCTCCACTCGTACAACTGCCTATTGAGCCGAGGTGTTTCGCCGTGTTTCAAGCCCCGTCCCATCACCTAGTACAGTCGCGCACGCAGCGAAAGATGCGATTCCCATTCGCACTTCGGCGGTTGCGGTCCGGGTTTGGTGCACGGGCTTACTCTGTGCATGCGAGCGCAAGTGCGGGCACGGGCAGGCGTGGGCAAGGTGGGGTCTGTGGGTCCATAGAATCTCTGCTCTGCGTGATTTCAGGAGAGATCTCGTTTTGCAATTGCTTGCGAGTGCTCGTTGTTGTTGTTCTTCATGTTCGACGTTGTCCTGATCATCTCCACGGCCGCGACAGAACGCCTCGCACTGTTTGGATGGGGCGCAAACGACGGCGGTGCGTTGGGACTTGGCGACGCGCGCACCTATGCTGAGCCGTCCGCGATTTCCCTCCCCGCGGGTCGTCCCGTTCTCGCAGCGGCTGGCTGGTCGCATTCGTTGGTGGTGGTGGACGGTGGGGGTGGAAGCAGCGTTGTTGCTGTGACGAAGCGTGTGCTTGTTGGCTGTCGGCGCGTGGACGAAAGGGTAGACGCTGTGCGATGAAGTGTGTGTAACGCGAACACGAGTATGTGTTTGGAACTGCAGAGCCGTTTCATTTGCACATTCCGGAGACTGTAACACGGACTGAATTGCAGGCGCCGCCGGGCGCGAACTTCTTGCGAGCGGTCTCAACGGCAGAGGGCAATTGGGTGCGTATATGTGTGTGCAGTCGCTTGGTTCGTCGAGAAGCGAGTGTCAAGCTCGATAAAATTCGTCCGTTTGCTGAGCCAATGCGACATCCATGGTTGCTTGCAGCTAAGACACACTCTCCGCCGCGTCGCAGGCCTCGACAAGCGCGCGGTCCAAACGTTCGAAAGTGTCCCGTTCTTCCGTGGAAAGGACATTCGCTGCGTCGCGGCAGGTCGCGAGCACTCGGCTGTTGTGACGAGCGAAGGAGGTGCGTCCCCAAGTGCGGTGCATTCCCCACAAGTGACATCGCAGAGTGCTCGGATGCTCCGTTTGTGTTGACACTCTTACTCTTCTCGCATGCGCCTTTATAGTTTTCACACTCTTACTCTTCTCACATACGCCTTTATAGTTTTCACACTCTTACTCTTCTCGCATGCGCCTTTATAGTTTTCACTTTTGGCGCAAACTCTCTCGGGCAATGTGGTCGTCCGCCAACACGTGCGGAGAGTGAAGACGCCGCGTTTTCCGTCGAGCGAATCCCTTCGCGCCTGTCCGAGTTTGAAGGCGATGATATCGTGTCCGTGGCATGCGGAATGGACCACACGGTGCTGCTGTGTCGCGACGGTCGCGTGTATGCGATGGGATGGGGCGCTGATGGCCAGCCGGGGCTCGGGGGCACTGTCGATGCCCACAGTCCCATGCATGTGGCCGCATTCGAAGGGATTCGCGTCGCCGCAGTGTCCACGCGCGTGGACTGCACTCTCGCACTCACAGGTGTGTGTGTCTAATGGGTGCGTCTGGCGGCGGTGTATCTGTGTGCGTGTGCGTGTGTGTGTGTGTGTGTGTGTGTGTGTGTGTGTGTGTGTGTGTGTGTGTGTGTGTGTGTGTGTGTGTGTGTGTGTGTGTGTGTGTGTGTGTGTGTGTGTGTGTGTGTGTGTGTGCGTTGGGAGGGGGGGCCTGTTCGTTGATTTGGGAGATTGCGAGCACCTCACTTGTGGCCGTTCTATCTCGTTCGTTCAGAACACGGGGACGTCTTTACGTGGGGCAACTCGGAATACGGCCAGACGTTTCTCGGAAAGGGGCGCGACAAGTACACTTCGCCAACGCGGGTGTCGGCATTCAACGGCAAGGGGATTGTCGCAGTTGCCGCCGGCGGCTGTTTTAGCCTGGCGCTGTCGGGTGAGTTGCGTAGGTGCACCCGTCCCAAAGCGAAATCGGTTCGAGTGTAAGGTGACCGTCTCTCTGCTCGCAGCATCCGGCGACGTTTATGTAGGCGGATATGGTGCTATGGGTCTAGGACGAAGCACTCGGGAAGTCGCAGAGCCCATTCGTATTGCTGCGTTGAGTGGAGAGCGTTGGCGCTCCATTAATTGCGGGTCTGACCACGCCGTACTCGTGACAAGTGAGTGGCGACATCGCCGCGCCTGGCGACATGTGTACGGTCATTCACTAACTGTTTAATGCTACTCCGCGCGATTGCAGCCGACGGCCGCGCGTTTACGTTTGGGTCTGGGCTGTGGGGTCGCCTCGGCTGCGGAGGTCAAGGGGACGAATTCGAGCCGCGACAGGCGAGTGAGCGCATACGCGTGGACGGTGCGCGAGGGAATGCGTGCTAAAAAATTGTCTCCCACAGGTGCCCTTGGCTGTGCGTGTGCGGAATGTCTCCTGCGGCGTCGATCACACACTCGCGCTCGCCGAACTCTGACGACGACAATTGTGTTGTGTGTGTGTGTGTGTGGCCCTTGCGCAACATTCGGTATGGGTCTAAAGTGCGCCCCGTTGTGAGGCGGCGACTGTATTTCCCATTGCAGTTTCAGTTAAGAGTCGCGCGGTATCCCGCAGCTGCAGCGACCCATAACAGACGGCAAGGGGGAAACAGTACTTGTGATCACGACACAGACACTGACACGACACGCTGCGAACCGCGCGATACGCCACGCAAGATGAAAAAAAAAAACGAAGAAATGAAGAGAAGTAGTCATTCACCACATGAGCGGCGCCGTTCACTCGGCAGCGACGGGGGCAGGTGACGGAGCCGCCGCTCCGCTGCCCCCAGTGGCCGCCGCGCCCGTCTGCGCATCGCCCTCGGTGCGCTCTCCGCCCGCAGCGTTCTTCTTGCCGCTGCCTCGTCGGCGACGCTCGCGCTTCTCGCGGGGCGCATCGGCACCGCCCTCGGATTGCGCGCCACCCTCCGCGCCTTCCTGGGCCGGCGTCGACGGCTTGCTCCCACCGGCAGACTCGCCGGCAGCAGTTGCGCCGCCCGCAGAGCCGCGTCCGGAACCGCCGCGGCCGCCTCCGCCGCCGCCTCCGCGACCGGGCTTGCGGTCCTTGCCACGGCTCTGTGCGTCACCCGCGGGTGCGGCCCCTTCACCCGCAGCGGCTTGCTGTTGTTGCTGCTGCGGCTGCTGAGGCTGCTGAGGCTTGGGCTGCTTCGGCCCCTCCTTCTTGCCGCTGTGGCTTCCTCCGCGGCGGTGGCCGCCCTTGCCACCCTCAGCCACAGCCTCGCCGGTGACCTGCTTTCCGTGCTCCGGCGCCGCGTTGGCTGCCGCATTGGCGCCACCACTGTTCCCACGACGCTGGCCCGATCCTTGCGGGACAAACGTCCTCACGTTGCCCCCGCCAATCACGACGGGTGCAGATGCGGTCGACGCGGCGGACGGCGCCTGCGCACTTTGCGCCGCATCGGCCGCTGACGTCGCAGCCGCGGTCGGAAGTTGCGACGACGGCTGCTGCGACTGGTGCTGCGACGGGTGCTGCTCGGCGAGCTTCTTCTTGACAGCCTCGGCCGCAGCCGCGTCCGTCGCGGAGCTTTGCAGCTGCTGCTGTTGGAGCGCCTGGTGCGCCGCGAGCGCCTGCTGCATGTACTGCTGCTGCTTGAAGAGGGCGTACGGAGGCACCATTCCGGACATCGCTGGCCCGACGAGGCCAGGTGCGAGCACCCCCTGCATTGCCTGGATCTGCGCGGGACGCGACGGCTGCGGTACGAAGGGACGGGCTCCCACAAACGTCCCAGACGCCTGTTGCTGCGCCGTCGTCGTCGGAGGCCGGTAACCCATAGCGGCGGCGGGCCTCATCTGGCCAGCGCCTGGCGTAGGGTTAAACGGAGGGGCGGTCACGTCGATTCCCTTCGTCGACGCGAGTGACGGCGACGGCGTCGCACCGGCCGACGTGCCCGTTGTAGACGACGCTCCAGTTTGCGTCTGTGCCATCGGCAGAGAGCCAGAGGCGAGCGACGAGTCGCCCGTCGCGCCAGCGACCTTGGCGCCAGCGCCGCCAGCAACCGCTGCGCCAGCACCCGCGACCGCCGCAGACCCGACGGCACCTTGCTGCGCCCGCCCGCCGCGCACTTGCGACTGCTGCTGATAGCCAGCCATCGCATTCCTGTTGTACGCCGCAGCCGCCGCAGCCGCCGCCTTCGGATTGCTCATCATCATCGCGGCCGCAAACGGATTCTGCGCATAAAAGTCCATCGGCGAAGGCTGGAAGGGCGTGTACTGCCCGTACGTTCCCCGCACGCCAATCGCGCCCGGCGCGTTCGCCGTCTGTCCCTGCTGTACAGCCGCCATCTGGTACATGAGGTATGGATACATCGGATCCATCCCCGGAAGTGCAAAGGTGGGCCACGCGGCTGCCGCGGCGTTCGCCTGCGCCTGCGCCTGCTGCTGTTGCTGCTGGTGCGTCTGTGTCGTCGAAGACGCCTGCGCGCCCGTCCCGCTCTCTACCGCACCGCTCTCACCACGCGATGCATCGTCACCGCCAGCTGCAGCCCCCTGCGCCTGCGACGCAGTGCCGACATACTTGGCCCCAGGCGCAGTGCCGACTGCAGACTTGGTCCAATCGGCGACCCCTCCCTGTGCCACTCCAGACGCCTGGCCAGCGCCGGGCTGCCCGCGACGAACAGCCTGCGCGGCGGCGGCGGAGGGCATAAACGGACCTCCGCCAAAACCGAGGTAGCTGGTCGGCCCGTAGACGAGCATCGGCGACATGCCAGACGTCCCCGAAGAGAAGACCGACGCCTGCTGCAGATACTGGTCCACGGGCTGGGTGTACTGCCACGCCTGGCGCATCGCGTCCACAGTCGCGGCAGCCATGGGCGTCTCGCTCGCCTGCGCGAGGTTGAGACCGTCATTTTGGTTCTCGGCGGTCGCCGTCGAGGTCGCTCCGGTGCGACCGACAGCCGCCGTCATTCCAATCGGACCGAACGCGTTCGACGTAGGCTGCGCCGCGCCAAAACCGATCGTGTCGTTCTGCGAAAGCATTGTGCGCGCTGTACCGCCGATCGCCTCCGAGGCAGATGCCGCGCCCTTGTGGTCGGCCTTGGCCTTGTCGTCGGCCGTGCCCGCGCCGGCATCCCACGCGGCGCGCGCGGCGATCATAGTCTTCGCGGCAATCGACTCGCCCGGCGTTGTCGGCTCGTCCAGAATGCCAGAGGGAATCGGGGCCTCGCTCAACTCCGACACTGAATCCTTGCGCGCGCCAGGCGTGCGAGCGCCCATCGAGTCTTGCGCACGCGAAAGCGGCGACCGGCCGAGGGCGTCCAGACGACCCTGTCCCTGCAACCGCGGCGATGCCCCAGCGTCGGAATCCGTCTTGGAATCGTCCTTTCCACCCTTGCGCGGCGTGCTCTTTTCGCCTCCCTTGTGGCCACCCATAACAGGGGACTTGGGCTCTTCCTTCTTGTCCTCCACCACACGCGGCGGACGAACCCACGCGTTGACAACTGGGGCAGGCTCCTTGCCCTTGTCACCAGAGCCTGGCACGCGGACGCGCGGCTCCTGCGACTGATCGCCTTCATCCGACAATCCCGAATCGTCATCGGTCTTGTCCTGCTCGCCCGCAGCCCCGCCACGCCCGCGGTCGCGGCGCTCCTCCCTTTCCTTCTTGCGCCGCTCGCGCTTCTCTTCTTGACGGCGCTTCTGCTCCTCAATCTCCTTCTGCTTGCGCTTGTCCTGCTTCGACACGACCGTCGTGAACTCGCCAAACTCTTCGTCGGCCGCGCCGAGAACAGAGGAAGGCAGTTCCTCCACAGCGACAACGCCGGCACGGAGGGGGTCGGGCGCATTCAACAGCGCAGCAGTGTCCGCTTGAAGCAGCAGGTCATCGTCACCCTCGCTTACTCGGCGCTGCCGGCCACCCCTCTCCTGCCCGCCACGCTGCGCACCCTGCTGCTGGCCCTCGCGTTGGTCCTTGCCCTTGCGGTCGCGGTCACGACGGTCTTGGCCATCGCGCTCCTTCGGCTGCTTCTCCCGACGCTCTCGCTGGCTACGATTCCCCTCGCGCTCAGCGCCCGCAACTTCTTGCTCTTCCGCCGGTTTGGCGTCATCAGCTGGACGAACGGACGCCGACTTTCCACCGGGGAGGCGAACGACAAGCGGTCCGGACCTCCGCTCCGGGCGCGGGCCGCGGGCGCCTCGCGCGTCCTCCTGGGCGGGCGCGCCCGTCGAGCTTTCGCTTTCGCGATCCCTGCGACGTCCGCCCTCAAACCGACCTTCGTCGCGCCCGCGCCGATCCCTATCAAAGCGCTCCCCGTACCTATCGCCGCGGTCGCGATTGTCGCGGCCACGACCGTAATCGCGCGAACGATCATCATGCGCACCTTCCGGCATGTAGGCCACGTGCGATTCCTCCGAGCCGGCGACACCGGCGGAATCGGTCGCAGCCTTCGCTTGGGCTTCCGCCTTGGCAGCCTCCGCTTTTGCCGCCTGTTCGGCCAGCTGAGCCGCAAGCGCCGCGGCCGCCATGGCCTCCTTCTTGGCACTGCGGTCGATCTCCTTGGTGCGCGCCGCCGCAAGCTCTTGGCGCAAATCGACGCGCGTCACGGGCCCGATGTTGTTCCAAGCCTCCTTGCGCGGCTGGGCACCGCCTGCACCCGCCTGTTGATCGGCAGCCTTCGACGCCGCTTGCTGTTGAGCCACCGGCTGCACCGGGACAGGCAAAGCACCAGCGGGTGACGGCGACTTGGGAACGCCGGCCTCCTGCTCGTCCTTTTTGTCGGCGACGCCCTCCTCGGAGTTCTGCCGCTTCTGTCGCTGATCACGCCCGTCTTTCGAGAGGACTACGAGGCGATCCGACGGCTTGCTTTGCGCGGCCGCAAGGGCTGCCGCCTTTGCCTTCGCCTCTGCGGCAGCCCGCGCAGCCAGCTCCTGCTCGTGTTGCTGTTGCGGAGTGAGATCACCGCCCTGCTTGGGTTCCGTCCCGTCCTTAGGACGCGACTGAATCGAGATCGCACCGTACTTGTTGTCGCCCTGATCGCGCGTCATGAGGCGCATCTGCTGTTGCTGCTGCTGGTGGGGGTGGTCGCGGTAGTCCCGGTAATCCCGGTAATCGCGCGAATCCCGCATGTCGCGGCCGTCATGCGCGGGCGGACGCTCCCGGTCGCGATCGCGGTAGTCGGCCTCGGGATAGTCGCGACGGTAGCCAGCTGGCCCATGGCGGTCGGCGCCCGGATAATCGCGCTGATCGTCGCCATACGGTCCACGCCCACCACTGCGCGCGTCGTCGCCGTGCCAGCGCTGCTGACCGCGATCACCTGGCCGCTCGTACGGCGGATAATCACGCGGAGGGGGCGGCCCGCGTCCCCTCTCATCCCGCGGATAGTCGCGATCGCCGTACCTCCGGTCGTAATCACGGCCGTAGTCGTCTTCTGGCCGGCCATGCGGCGGATACGACTGCCTACGGTCATGCCATTCGCGATCCCGGTCGCGATACCCGCCATCTCGGTCGGCAGCATGCGCCGTGCCGTGGCGTGCCTCGGCAGGCTCACGCACATCGTGCCGCTCAGGGGGGCGCGCGTCCCTGTCGCGCTCGCGGTCCCTGCTCTTGTCAGCCGCACCTTTAACAGCCGGCTTGTCGTCGTCATCAAACGTAATCGACTCGCTAAAGTCCATCTCCTGGTCCTGCGACCAGTCCTCCCCACGCGGGCGCTTCGCCAGCTCTCCCATCGCGGCAATGTCCTCAGGGCGCACGGTCACCGGCCGCGACACAGGAGGCTCACTGGCGCTCCTCGCATCCCGATCCCCAAATCCACCGCTAGGGTCGACCCGGCGGTCGCCACCAAACTCGCGTGCGCCATACGGCGAAACGGACTGCCGGCCATACGCGCCGTTCGGGCCGGGCCCATAGCGCGCGCCCGCCGGCTGCTCGAACCGATCCCTCGAATAGGGACGGCCCTGATCGGGGCGAGCCCCGCCACGATAATCACCGCGGTCGTACCCTGAATTCGAATTGGCGTTGTTGAGCGAATGTCCACCACGCCAAGAGATCCCCCGTCTACAACATTCAACCCCCTCTCTCACCTGGTCCGGGCGACGGCCTCGCATACGGATCACGACCAAAGCCACCCTCAGGCCGATCGCGCCAACCTTCGCCGCTCTGCGACCTCAATCCGCCCTCTCCAGGCTTGTCGCCGAGGGTGGGGAAATCGCGCGACGAGAGCGAACCGCGATCCGCTCCCATCCCCGCGGACGACGCAGAGCCAGAGCCCGATCCGAGGCCCCCGGTCGCCTGCCCCCAGCGCGAGACGGGTGGCGACGGCTGTGCGTCGGACGCCGGCCCATCGTCCGACTGGAAGTTTGGTTGAAAGAATTGCGCACGACGCGCCGCCTCCGCCTGCGACAGGGGGGCCGAAGAGTGCTGCGGCGCCTGCTGGGGCGCATGCTGCTGAGGCTCGTCGCCCTCCTCCTTTGTGGCCGAGGGCGCACCCCACCCGAGGCCGCCCGACGGCACCAAGTTGACATTGGGATCGAGACCGGCGTTTTCACGCTTGCGGCTCGGAAGAGAAACCGGCTTCGGCGCCGCTATGGCAGGCTTGCCGGTACGACCGGCGCCGACCTTACCGAGAACTTGAAGACCCGTTCCATACCGAGTCACTCCTACACAGAGCATCCAAGAATTACGAAAATGGACATATCGCATGACTATCATTCACCGCACATGTGCGCTCGTGCTTTCCCAAACAGTCTCGCGTCCAAAGCACGCGGCGCAGTGCAGGCTCACAAACGAACAACGCAGGCAGAGCGTGGGTGGCGCCAGTGAAAAGCACGTACCGCCCGCAGAAGCAGGCTTGGGGGTGGGATTGAAGACCTTGTTTAGGTTGAGGCTGGAGAACTTTGCCTTGGGAGCGGTCGACGACGATGTGCTACTCGCTCTCGCATTCTGGGAAGAGGCGTCCCCAGCCCCGCGTCCGATCGCGCTCATTGATGGGTTGTCAGCGATGTGCTCTAAAAACCGTCACGTCGCGGTGACGGAAAATACAAGACAACCGGCGATCGAGTGGATGCCCTTCCTCTGTCGTTCTCTCACTCTGCAGTCGCTGAGCTTGCGTGGTGCCGCGAGCGCAGTTCGTTCGCGGTCCAAGTGGATTGACGCCAGATGGTACAGCGAAAACCGCGAAATTCGAAAGACAAAGTAACGGATGAAGAGAATAAAAAGGAGACGAAACTAAAGCAGCCCCAATGCCTGCAAGAGAGACCGTAGTGGGAACTATGGCGGCGGCCGAAGTCCCACTAGGCCCACAATAGGGGGGTGAGGGGGAAGAGGGAGATGCAGATGCGACCGGGTGAACTCGATATCAACCCAACGGGCGCTCGACGAGCGAGAGACCGAAGAGAGAGAGAGAGAGAGAGAGAGAGAGAGAGAGAGAGAGAGAGAGATGGCAGGCAACGGGAGAGAACAGGCGAATCGATGGATGGATGGATGGGAGGTGAGAGAGAGGGATGCGGACGATGCACAGAGGCCGATTGACAGCGACAGACTCTGGCCCAGTTCCTGCGGCTTCTGTTTCGGATGGCGAAACGGACCAAAAATTTTTTTATTTTTTTGGATACGGCCAATAGTCAAGCCATACTGAAACCGCAAGTGTCCGCCACAATTCAAAGGAATTCGTGACATCACTCTGGCGTCACTTTCGTTTGGCGGGAATTCAAATTGGCGGGAAACAAACATTATTGAAGCCTGTCGTTCATCATTTATGCGGGGTCGCAACGGCAAAGCGAAACCTTCCAACACGCGCTGCGAAGCACAACAGAACCCAAGCTGCGGATAACTCCTCCGTAACAATTCACAGTTTCACTTACGAACGGTTACACCCGTGAAGGCGCAGCCGCCCCAGACACGAGCGCCGCAAACAGCGAATCCGGCCGAGATAAGAGTACCGCCGGGGCATCAAACTCGGCCACACGTCCACGATCCAGCACAATGACGCGATCGCTGTCGAGAATGGACTCGATCCTGGACAAAGAGAGTCGAATTGAGCACAGCAGCCTCAATAAGGTTTCAACAGACCAATCTGCAATACCTGTGCGCAATCGTGATAACGGTTGCGTCCGCAAACTCGGTGCGAATGGCCGCGCGAATGAGCTCGTCTGTCGCTTTATCGACGCTCGCTGTTGCCTCGTCGATGCACAGAATCTGCAGCAGAACCAATCAGCATCAGAAGCACTTTCACAGCCGCTGGGAAGTAACCCGAACACGTGCGCCTCACCTTCGACCTGCGAAGCAGTGCGCGTCCAAGACACAGCAGTTGTTTCTGTCCGACGGAAAAGTTCGAGCCCTTCTCCTCCACCGTGTCGTTCAGTGACGCGACAACGTCCCGCATGTGGCAGCGGTCCAGCGCGGCCCACACTTCGTCGTCCGAGTGCTGGCCAAACGGGTCCAAATTGTCCCGCACGTTGCCGCCAAACAGAACGGGGTCTTGGGGAATGATGGATATCCGCGACCTGAGCGTCGGCAGAGAGACGGTGCGGATGTTCACGCCATCGATTGATATGGTGCCGGACTCGGCCTCCACGATGCGAAACAGCGCGAGGAAGACGCTGCTCTTGCCGCTGCCCGTGCGACCCGCCAGCCCAACTCGCTCACCCGCGCGGACTTCAAACGACACGCACTCGAGGGCAGGAGAAAGGCCAACGCGGTACCTCAGGCGCACGTCCTTGAACACGACGGCCCCGTGCAATGGCCAGTTCGGCGGCGGCTACGATCATTACTCTCATCAGCACACAAATTGCTTCGATGAATTCACATAATGACAACGCCCAACTCACCGTGCAAGCCGCTGCCTGCGTCTCTGCAGGAACTCCGTCGGTGTACTGGCCGATGCGCTCGACCGAGACCATCTCCTTCTCTGTTTCGGTGAGGGCGGTGACTGCGCCAGAGAGGAGGCCCGTCACAGAGAGGGCATACGCGACGCTCAGGCCGACCAGCGAGGGGTCGATGCCGTGAAAGTGGTGCTCGGCGACCGAAAGCGCAACGACGACCGCAAGGAGAGCAACGCCAATCATCTGGAGTCGCACGTTCAGCCACTGGGCCACGGCAAAACCTGCGCGTATGCATGTGCGCGTATATATGGCATGAGTGGCTGTGGCGGCTGGCTGTCGAAACGCGCAAAGGATATTCACCTGCGAATGTGGCGCGCAAGTTCGCGTCGACATTCCGCCTGTTCTCTTCCTCGAAGCCATCCTCCGCACAGAACGCCCGGATGGTCGATGCACCCGCTATGGTCTCCGAAAAGTGGGCGTACACCGGCGACCGCGAAATCGTGTCGAGGCGCTTGATTTCCCTGCACCCAACAACACGGGCATGAGATTTGCGATCGGAGCGCACGCATGTGGCTCTCTGGAGATGAGCGCGCTTGAGGCGAATAGCATGCTTACGCCACCTTGACGTCTGCCTGTAGTACGACTGGATGACATAGTAGAGTGCGCCGAGCGGGACCAGCGCAAACGCAAAGTATCGGAGGCCGTAGCACGTGATCGCAAGCGTCCCAACGATGCCGAACGATTGTGCCAGGAAGATGTTGAGCATGAAGGGGAGCGAATCGTCGACAGCGTACTGGAAGGCAAACATCATGAGAGCTATGCTGCGTCTAGCGTTTTTGTGTATGTGTGCCGCATGTGTGCGTGTGTGTGCCTTTGTGTGCGAGACGCGGCTGCTGCCAGCACACGCACCATGTCCGATGAGAAGCGGTTCAAGATTCGTCCAATCTGGAAATTCGAAAAAAACGTGTGATTAGCACGCGCCCCACCGGCATGTCCACAAAAATGTCGTACCAACACACCACCCACCGGCGTCATATCAAAGAACGACACGGGCGCGACCAGTACAGACGACAGTATACCATCGTGCAGCCTCTCCGCCGCAACAATACCACCAAACGCAAAGAGGAACGAGCGCACCAGTGTGAACAGCGAGTTGGCCCCAGCGATCGCTCCGTACACTCCGAGATGGTACCCCACTCGTCCAACCGCCTCGTTTCCCCCGCCCGCGCCGACCCACACCGACAGCCAGAAGTCAGCACCGTTGCGCGACGCCTGCATCGCTGCCAGCGACACGAGCACCGCCGGCGCAAGAACGCGGCCCACTGCACGCCAGTAGCGGCGATACACGTGCACTTCAACAACACCCGTTGCCCGTTCCTCCTCTTCCACAAGCGCACCCGACAAGAGCGACTCTGCCTCGTCAGCGCCCGAGGGTGCCGGCGCGCGACCAACCGCCGCCGCGGGCTTCTCCTCCAGTGCGTTGTCGTCAGACAGTTGCCGGGAGAGCAGGGGCGACTCGGACGCAAACGACGTCAACGACAGGCGGTGGCCACTTGCGCCAGCACTTTCGCCAATCGCGTCAAAACGCCGCCGAGCGCTCTCGGGAGTGAGTGGAGGTCCCGCGTCGACGCTGGGCCTCGGGCTTTCCGGCGCCGCCGTTCCACTAGCCGCGCCTGTATCCAACCGTGGGCTGGATGCCATGAGGTAGTTCAACAGCTCCGGGTGCGTGCTCGGTCGCCCGTCCAGGACGACACGGCCGTTCTCGAGTACGAGGACGCGGTCGCACGCGACAAGGTGCCGGGTGTGGTGCGTGCACAGTATGCGAGTGCGACCGGCGAGTAGGCCCCGGATGCAGTGCGTGACGATGTGCTGTCCGACGGGCGCATCCACCGCAGAGAGCGGATCGTCCAAGACAAATACCTCAGCGTCGGCAGAGTAAGCGGCGCGCGCGAGTGCCACGCGTTGCCGCTGGCCGCCACTGAGATTGGTTCCGTTCTCCCCTATTTCGGTGAGATCTCCTGCCGGCAGTGCCTTCAAGTCCTCCCTCAGCGCGCATGCGTCCAAAACGGCGTCGTACCTGCGGCGGTCGAACGCACGTCCAAACACAATGTTGTCGCGCAGAGTGGCGTTGCGCACCCATCCCTGTTGCGGCGCGTACCCAATACCGCGAGGCCCAGTGCCCGGCGACAAACCGGCGACGTAGACGGAGCCGTGCGTGCGGGACGTTTCCGCGAGGATGGAAGCTAAGAGCGCGCTCTTTCCGCTTCCCACTTTGCCCGCTATGCCGACGAATTCGCCAACGTGCACGTCCAAGGTAATGTCGCACAATGCCATTCGCGAACCGCGATCGTCCTCGCTTGTCGTCGGCACGTCTTCCGGTGCCGCTCCCCCAACGTCGTCGATGCCAACAACCGCACGCCGAGGCCACGCAAACGTGCCCGAATGAACAGCGACGCTGACCGTCGGGCGCGGGGCGAGCGAGTCCTCCGTGTCCTCATGCCCGGCTGTGGAGGCGCTCAGGGTGCTGCCACGCAAGCGCGCGCCACCGCTGGCGGTCGCAAAGGAACCCCCGTGGACGTGCCAGAGATGCTCGTCGTCGGCGTCCGGCGCGGTGCAATAAAACGCGGCCCGATCGATGACGGGACACCGGAAGAAGGCGCCCACGCGCTTCACCGACACCCACGCGTCCAGCAGCCCGTTGATGACCCAAGGGAACGCGTTGAGGGGCGATATGAGGAGGTTGAAGAGGGAGAGGCTCGTGAACACGCGCGCGGCCGTCAGCGTGTGGTCGGTGAGCGAGTACGTTGTGAAGGTGAGGATCGATATGAGGACGGGCGTGGTGGCCCAGAAGTAGACGCAGAGGGCGTCGAGGTACTTCTTTCCCTTGAGGCTCGCGAGCTCCGCGCGCCGAAGCAGGCCAATGCGATCGGCAAAGTTGACCTCCCACGCGTAGAGCTTGATGACGCGAATGCCGTAGAGCACCTCATTCGTCACCTGAGCGACATCAGAGACGCAAAGATCAGTGCACTTGATAAGACAAGCGTATAGATGCGCGTACACTCAAGCACATGCACGGAGGGGCACGCACGCACGCACGCACGCACGCAGGCATGCCCCCACACACCTTCACTCTCTCGTCCTTCTGCCGCATCATACGCTGGCTGAGTGCGGCGATTTTCACGGCGATCACTCGGTTGATCGGGATGAGGACGACTGCCACCGCCACGCCAGCAAGGCACGCGATGCCGACCTGCGCAAGGAAGGGCGACGAAGCAGATGCAGAAGTGAGCGCGAATCACTACAAACCCACGCACGCACACGCACGCGTTCCAAACTGCACACTAGAGGCGCACCTGGAGGTACAGCAGGTAGAGCGAGACGAGTATCTGAAAGGGAAGCGACCAAAACTGGTGGAAACTGTTGCAGAAATTGACAATGCGATCCGCGTCGGTGCTCATCAGATTGGCGACGCCGCCCGCGGTGCTCCCGACGGGGGACGGGACGCCCAGCGTGTGCGTGTAGATCGCCGTTACCATCGCAGCACGCACCCTTAGCCCGATACTGTGTGTGTGTGTGTGTGTGGGGGGG
>CALSCQ010000736.1:0-14493 GCA_943704525.1 Pigoraptor vietnamica
CCCCGCACCCACCCACCCACCTCGCACACACACACATTCATGATATTATTCTGCAAGCGCACCACTCGCCGGTACAAATCATCGCCCAGTTACCCCGCACAATCCCACTCACGCACACCAAGTGCATACACACCTTTGTCGCTTGGATGCGTTCGCGGGTGTCTGCGGCGGTGCGTCGGTGGCCGTGTTGGCTGCTTCACCTTCGTCGTCGGCAGCGCCCTCTTCGTGCACATCGCCATCGACGACTTCACCCACGTCGCGCGCAGTCGAAGGCGCTGCTGGCTTGTCCTCTGCGCGTGGCAGTGTGGCTGTAAAACTCGTACTCAAGCGTGACAGGAAGGCAATCGCTGCAAATTGCGAACTCAGTGACACGCGGGGACAAATAACAACACACACTAATGTACGCACACACACGGCACAAATAGAAGGCAGGGAGTGTCGCGAAGGCGCGCACCTCTTGGCACATAGCCGTACTGTTGGAGCTTGCTTGAGATCTCACCCGCGTACTTTGCGTTGAGCTCGTGCAGGCGAGTGAGGGCCTCCAGCATCTCTGTTGCAGACGCCGACGCCAGCGTCTCGTTTGTGCGGGCAAGCAGCAGACGCGTGGCGTCCACGTCAGCGCGGATGGCCTCAAACACCGCCTCCCTCTCGACCTCTGCGCGTTGCCGTGCGGCTGTTTAGTACAATGATTGACGACTAATGGGCGCATAAGTGCATTAAGCGAAGGACCCACGCACCAGTGGCCTTGTTCAAGTAGGGCTGCTCAACGGCACCGCGGAGGGCACGCGCATCCTTCTCGCACGCGACGGCGGCGTCGCGGAATCCCGCGAGGAAGTCGCGACGGTACGGCATGTCCGCTTGCCGCGCACTGCGCCAATCGCACCCTCGAAGCGAATCCCCGCAAGAGCTCAATTGAGTTGAGACGACCACAGCACTCTCGAGTAGTTGTTGTGGTGCGCACCGGAGGGGGTGCTCGTGAGGCTTATCTTATGCAAGGGCACTCCGTGTGAACGTCAGTGTGTGGAAGCCACTTTTCGAATTTTTGTAATGGCGCCCACCGCGTAACATGCTGTTACATTCATCAAATGACGCATACGTGACGCCATTTGCAATGTTGATGTCAGCAACGAAAGGCTGCTTGAGTGCTTATGTGCCAGCGTCAACCACTGGCGGAAGCCTTCACTATTCGCACGAGTTGCACTCCCCCTCGACTCTCCACGGTGGAAGAGACAAGTGCGCGGAGAACGAAGGGACACTGCAGCAGACACAGCGGATTTTTAGGTGCATCTTCACTGCGACCGCGCCGTCGGGTGGGTTGTTCCCCGCGCCATCGTCCCCTCAACTTCCAACCAAGCACAAGCGCCTTCCGATTCCGCCGTTTCCGCACGGCGGCTTGCGACGCACGTGTTCCGATGCCGCCGTGACGCGCCTTTGCTACAGCTCGATGTGGGGCGCGACGCTTGTGCGGGTGCGCCCCAGTGCCACTGGTGGGTGCGGTGCCTTCGGTAGTGCCCCAACTGCGTGCGTGCGTAGTGTGTGTGTTTGTGTGTGTGTGAGGGATAGATCACGTGGGTGATAGCCAAATGCAGTGCAGGCGGGACGGTTGAGCGTGCTTGAGCGTGTGTTGAGCCTATCGTTCTTACGTCAATTGCGCCCGGCTGTAACAGCGACGGCCGTGTCCATGGGCGTCCAGTGGCGCGCATGCCGGCGCACCCTCGCTCTGCTGGCCGTGCGCCCCCTTCACTCTCTGTCGCGACCGCCCCCGTGCGTTACCGCGACTTCTCTGTGCGGCGGATGGGCGCGGCCGGCCTTTCACTCGCGCGCAATTGCGCAGTTTCCGAAGAAGGGGTTGGATCGCGGACAACACCGCACGGACGAAGCGGCGCCAACAGAGGCGGAGGCGGTCAATTCAACTACGACGGGTGCGGCGGGTGCGGACGAGGGAGAGAAGAAGGGGGGCGTCGCGGGAACACTCGCGAATCCGTTTCTGCGCATTGCGCGCATATCGAAAGCGCAAGCGATGAGCGACTATCTGCTTGAGGAGCGCGACCTCAACGGCCTGCCGCACGTGACCGCGCGCACGCCGTTCTCGTTTGCGAAGGAGCCGCTGATTCTGTACAGCAAGGCAGACGTGCAGGCGAGTGTGCGTCGACGTGTGTGTATGGTGTGTGTGTCTGTGTGTTGTGTTGTGTTGTGTGTGTGTGTGTGTGTGTGTGTGTGATGTGCCCGCATTTCTTCGCCGTGCGCACGCACTTGGGACTGGCGTCCTTATCGCCCACCTTCCACAGTCTCGCGCGTGGCGAATATGGGGCGGTCGGGAAGAGCTAGAGCGCGAGAAGGCGCAGCGCCAGAGCGGTGCGTTTGGGCGGGGGTCGTCTGCCGCGAACAGCGACGACGAAGAGGGGGAGGACGAGGAGGAGAGCGGGTGGGCATATCTCATGGGGAGTGAGAAGCACGCGCGCAAGCAGCGACAGCGCGCACTCGGCGACCATTCCGCGCGGGAGGGGCGCCTGCAGCGGCTGCGTGGATCGGCGCGTGTGGTGTTCTATGCGATTGTGAGCAACGCGCTCGTCATGACGGGCAAATTCGCAGCGTACGCTTACACGGGGAGCGCGAGCATGCTGTCCGAGGGCATCCACTCGGCCGCCGATCTCGCCAACCAGTGCATGCTGGCCGTCGGCATTGCGCGGTCGATCAAGGCGCCCGACCCACAGCACCCGTGAGTCACTGGGCCACTGCGGCCTGCGCGTTCAGGGGTGTCGCACGCCCGTCCTACATCGTGTGTGTGTCTGTGAGCGTGCGTGTGTGTGTGCATGCGTGCGCGCGCATGTGCGTGCGTGTGTGCGTGTGCGTGTGTGTGTCTGTGAGCGTGCGTGTGTGTGTGTGCGTGTGTGTGTTTAGATGCGTGAGGGCTCGCAAGGCACAACGTGCCCGTTATCGCCAGCATGACAACCCAACTGAATCTTTCGCATCCACACGGCGCAGCTACGGCTTCTCGCGCGCGCGCTATGTCTTTGCGCTGATCAGCGGCACCGGGATCTTCTGCCTCGGCGCGGGCGTTTCGATTTACCACGGGATAAGCGGGCTGTTCCACCCGCACACACTCGATTCGCTCCCCGTCGCCTACTCGATGCTCGGGGGTTCGCTGCTGCTCGAAGGGGGTGGGTTGGGCACGTGCAGCGGGCTTTGCGAAGAACAACAGCCGACCTGACTGTGCGTGTACATGGCGCAGGGACGCTCATCGCTGCTTACAGGCAAGTGCTGAGCAACGCGCGCGCAACGGGCACTTCGTTCAAGGATTACAGTGAGTGTGCGATTGGCGCAGTCAACGATGTGTGGTCTCGCATCACCGCATCAACCCTTCGTCCCCCCTTCCCCCCCCCCACCCCCTCTCCTCTTTCCTTCTCACTGCCGTGCCAATCGGCAGTTCTCCGTGGCACGGATCCGAACGACGTCGCCGTGCTCCTTGAGGACAGCGCGGCCGTGGCGGGCGTCCTTGTTGCGGGCGCGTGTGTTGGACTCAGCCACTACACGGGAAACAGCGCATACGATTCGATTGGATCGATCGTAGTGGGGCTTCTGCTCGGCAAGGTCGGTAGATGCTTGCCGGGTGTGAGCTGTAAACGCCGCTTGGACGAGTAGTTGTGCTGCGTGATGCATGTCGTGTGCTGTGGTTGAATGCCGCGTGTGTGCGTGCGTGTCTGAGTGTGCCTGCGATGTATCGCGTTGTCTCACCGCAGCTCCACGCGCAGGTCGCCGTGTTCCTCATCGCGCGCAATGCGGATGCGCTGGTGGGTCGGTCCATTCCCCCCGACCGCCTGCGCCGCATCATGGACGTGCTGGACGCAGACGCCGTCGTTTCGTCTATACACGACGTGAAGGCGGACGGCATCGGCGCCGACGTCTTTCGCTTCAAGGCAGAGATCAACTTTGACGGGCGCGCCGTCACGCGGAGGGCGCTCGAGGGTGTGAAATTTGACGAGATGCTCGCGCAGGTCAGGAAATTCGAAAAGCCCGAGGAAATGGAGGAGTTTCTGCTGTCGCAGGTGGGAAGGGTAATCGATTGCGCACGCACGCACTGGGCGCACGCACACACATTCACCACCCTTTCTCTCGCATGTCACTTTTTTTGTCTTTCTATCACGTCTACTCGAATGCGACGAATTGCCCCCGCGCATCCCGTTGACACTCGCTGTGCCTGTCAGGGCTCGCGGGTCGTGGATCAGCTGGGCCACGAGGTCGACCGCATTGAACAGAGCATCAAGGTGGGCATATGCACTGCTTCTGTGTGCGTGCACGCATGGATTGTTTGTGCAAGTGGGAATTGTATTTTTCCTCCTCGCCGCAACAGGGCACCAGTGCACACTGTCATTCTGGCGCACGTCTGACGCACGCGTGGCCCCTCGCAGTCCGTGGATCCCGACGTCCGCCACGTCGACCTGGAGATATTGTAGCAGTGCCGCGCAGACGGAATAAACCGCCTGTCGGGGCGCTTAGTGTGGAAGGGCCCATTCGGAGTCGGCACGTGACATTCCTCCTCTAGCAGGCCGTGCGACGTTGCATGTGGGTTAAGGTCGCGGCATGCGAGAGGTCACCGGTCGTCCGCGCTCTTCTGCGCAGCGCTGCTCGCGAACCAACCCGCGGGCGGCACGGGCGCCACGTAGCACTCTGCGGGAAGCTCGAGCGGCGGAAGCGACGCCGACGGGGGCGCGGGCAGCCCAAAGAAGCGCGCGATGGGCGCGTGGATGTCGTCGTCGTAGCGGAAGCAGTTGTGGTCCATGTCGGTGGGCAGCAGCACCTCCTTCCTCTGCGCGCCGCACAGGTCGTGCAGCCGCACGGAGTGCTCGTGCGGGATCAGCGTGTCGGCCTGCCCGTGTATCAGCAGCGTCGGGCACGTGACCTTCGGCATGAGTTCACGGTTGACAAAGCGGTCCGAGACGACCGCCGCGGCGAAAGAGCCGAAGAGGTGCGCCGTGACATCGCACACGGACGTGAACGCCGAGAGCAGCACGATCCCCCCCGGCATGCAGTCGAGTGCCATTCGCAGTGTGGGTCCGCTGCCGACAGAGCGCCCGAAGAGAATGATCGACTCCGCTGGCCACGCGAGGCGGCGCCGCACAAACGCATACACCATCCGAGCAGCGCGCGCCACGTGCGCCTCTGTCGCGGTGCCGTCGGCGAGACCGTAGCCGGGATATTCGTACGCAAGCACGTGCACCTGCGAAGAAGGGATCCGCTGAATTCAGTGCATGCAGAGTGTCGTAACTGGAAGCGGCGTAGTACAATGAATAAAGGATGTCACACAGGCACACGATGGACACATACGAAGCGCTCAGTGAATGCGCGCATCTCCTACTCACTTACATCACGCATATGCCACACACATTATTAACAGACCCACCCCGAGCGTCTCCGCCATGAGTTCAAACAGTTCGTAAGAGCACCCGAGGTCCTCCCCGTTGCCGTGCGAGTAGATGAGCAGCCTCGACGCCTCGCGCGGACAGCGCACAAGCACGCACGGAAGCGAGTGCTCGTGGCCAATCGCGCCCATCTCGCGGTCGGCCTCGTCTCCGCCGTTGTCCTCCACGGCGCCAAAGCTGCACGCAATGCGCGACACGAGCGACGGGCGGCGAACGCGCGGGGGATGCACCCAGAAAAACTCGCCCGGGCCGAACGACTTCGTTGTGTAGGTGCGCTCGGGCACAGGGAAGAGCACCTTGTTGACGATGCTGTGGTTCATGAACGCCTCCATCTTCCTGTCGTGTGTGCGTGCGCGTGTGTGCCCGTGCGTCTTGTGCGCGTGCATGTGCGTCCTTTTTTTTAAACTCTGTGTGTGTGAGAGGTGAGTTGGGAGCACGAGTGGCGTCAGTTGCTATTTATGTAATGGGGGCAGTGGCCAAGTGTCTCCAAGTGCCTCGCGGGTGTCTTTCTTCCTCTGAATCACTCTCGAGGCCCTGTCTAACGCCGGCAAGCCTCAACAATGGACGGGCGCACGCTCCTCTCTCTCCCTGACGAGCTCTTCGCCTTCCACATTGCGCCGTACCTGGCCCCTCCGGAGGCCCGCGCACTCGCACACACGTGCAGCGGAATGCTGCGGGCGCTTCGCCGCGAACGTCTCTTATTCGCTCAAGCGCTCCGTTGCCGACGACTACATCGACGACAGCGAATTCCAAATTCGTGACAAAGACACTCCCGGCCGCGACCGGCTTTGCATCTCAGCCACGCGCCGAATTGATAATGAGAGAGCATCTGCGCTCGGCGGCGTTCACACGCTCAACCTCAGGCGCTTTTACAATTTAACGGACGTTTCTCCGCTCGGCGGTGTGTTGTCGCTTGAGCTTCGAATCAGATTTGTATGGAAGTGAAAGCAGGGACTGAAATGGCAGTGCAAAGCAAGGCAGACCCTACATAATCTCCGTTGCTGGCACTCCTTCGTCGCCCGCGGTGCCAAGGAACTGTTTGTGCTCAAGAGCCGCAGCCGCCGGTCGTCAAGCCTGAGCCTGTTGTTCAGCAAACACAGTGAGATCGCAGCCCTCATTGGTCGTGGCGTGCATTCTCTTGTAGCTACGGCCACATCTGCTGGGAAGCACCCCATCCCGTTCCGCTCTGGGAAGTTAAACCAGGACGAGAGTGGTCAGTACTGCGGTGGGAGACCACGCGGGAATACCACTTGCTGTAGTTTCTCTTTTTCCTCTTTTTGCCTCTCCTTTTTTCTCGTCACTATCTTTCTGGGGACTGTCGAGCAATGCAGGTGCGGTGCACGAATAGATCGAGAGAGAATCAAGCCGTCACTTGGCCCTTGTCTATTTTACAAAACAACCGACGCGACCAAACGCACCGATTTCGCGGCAACGCACGCCATTGCGCACAAATGCACGCGCGTCGCAAAGCAGCGGAATATATACACTATGAAACACTGCCAAAGCCCACACACCACACACACTCGCTCAAATCTTGGGAAGCTTGGGCGCCGTGACGACGGGGTTGTTCTCCTCAAGCGCACGACGGCCCACCGACTTGTAGTCGTACGTGCAGTTGTGCAGCTCAGCGTGCCTGCGGGGACAGCAATGTGACACTCGCGTCAGCATATCATGACAAACGATAGCTCTAATGACAACCGCCAGCTTTTCTCAGTACTCACCGGTGCTTCGCGCAGTATGAGAGGCCACAGCGGCACGGATAGTTCGACGCGAGGCCCAGCTTCTTGCCGCAAGAGTGGCAGCTGAAAGCGGCAGTTTGGGTCAGCCACAGAAACACGGGACGCTTTGTGCTCACTATCAGCCACGCATTATCTGTCCCTAAGGCACACTTACCGATTCGGCCCAAACCCTTCGCCGCCCGGCGATTTCGCCTCTCCAGCTATCGCAACCGTCGCGCCCTCGGTCGCAGCAGCCACAGCCGCCCGCTGGCCGGCGGTAATTGGGGGAAGCGCGGCGCCGTCCGACTTACGCGCAGACTTCGGCCGCGGCAGTGCTGCGGCGTCCGCACTTGCCTGCGTGGACACGGCCACAGTCGCAGCGGACGAGGCAGCCTTCGCCTTGGTTGCGCCGCCGCGCGTGCGTCGCAGCGAGTCGATGGAGACCACCTCGTTTCTTCGCGCTGGGCGGGCCGACATTGTTTCCCGGCGCGACTTGTGCATCCGCACCTCTTCGTCAGCCGCGGGGCGGGACATGAGCGAGGCCACAGACTGGTGTGCGCGCCCAAACGGAGCGCCCCTCTCCTGCACTAGTGCGCGGTTCGCGTTCGTCCCGGCGGATCCCACGCGACGCACGCGCGGCTCTACAAGCGCCCCGAACGAGGCATCGGCGCCCGGCGACCCCGAGAGCAGCGCGTGGTGTTCGCGGTGAATGTGGTCCGCAAAACCAGCGGCGCCGCCCACGCCCACGGCCGCCGTCGCAGCTGCGGCCGATCGTGCCGCACTTGGAATGGCCGGCGTGAGTACGTCGTGGTGGCGCGGGGGCGGGCGCGCGGGCGAGTCGACGGCGTCGAGGGCCGCTGCGGTGGTGGGGACCGAGGGGTCCGATTTGGGCTTCGGCTTGCCCTGTCCAGACAGGAAGCCCTTCTTGAGCCCGCCAAACGACGAGGTCGAGGACGATTTCGACGACGACGCAGTGAGCGCGCCGTCAATCAGCGACGCGACGGACGCCGTGGCCGTGCCTGGCTGCGATGTGGGTGGGGACGTCTCTGCAGTGGGATCGACAGGCTCCGCGGGGTCCACCACCGCAACGGCCGCAGCGACGGCAGCCGGCGACGCACCCTCCGACTCGATCTTCTTCTGCTTGTCCTGCTTCTGCGCTCGCACAACAGACACATACGGTCAGTCACGTGCGATGAAACAGAGAGCCAGTCGGATGTGACAGTCGCGGTGCCGATGTACCCACGTGCTTGTGCAGCGACGCCTGGACCTTCTTCATCTTGAGCCGAAGGGCGGCGTTTTCGCGCATCTGCTCGGCAAGGCTGGCGGCCTCCTCGACGGGGTCCGCGTGCGGCGGCGTCGGCGACCTGTCCCTGTCGAGCGGCGTGATCGTGCCATCGTCGCGATGCACCACCTGCAACACACGCACGCACACATAAGAGGCATGCACGAATGAATGCCACAGAGCAACACATGCAAAGAGAGTGCAATGGCCACGCACCTCGATTAGGCTGAGGCGGTCGCCGTCGCGGTACACGAGGAGGGTCACGGGCCTGTTCCGGTCCTTGCCCTCGAACAGCTTCTTCAGAAGGTCCTCACGCCCTGTGCCACATGCAAATAGAGAATAAAGTGAATACACAGAAGAAGAAAAAAATGAAGATGAAGGGCACAGAACGTGCACGAGTAGTATCTGAGAGAAACGACCGAACCGAACCCACCGTCCACAAGCTCTGCGACTTCCCGCAGCACCGTGTCCTCGTATGTGATGCGGCGCGTGTTGATTGGCCCACCGCGCAGGTGCAATACCAGCTGCAGCGTGGCGCCGTCCGTGATCGAGTAGTCGTTCAGCGTGTAGTCGTCCTCGAGCGCAACCGACCGCCACACAAGGTGCTGCGTGCGTGAACGGTTGCATGGGACGCTTGCATGATGAGGACATGGCACCCACACATAAAACCCTTCCCACTCCAATGCAAAACACTCGCAACGGGACGCAAAGACACACACCTGCTGCGAAATGGGGATGCCCTCCTGCTTCTGAATCTTGGCCTTGACGCTCATGACCGTCTCGTAGGGGCTCACGCGCAGGCTGAAGCCGTCGCCCGTGAGCGTGTTGATGTTCACGTCCATCTTCTTCGGAACACGCGTCACGTGCTCGGCCACGTCGTGGGGCGCAGAGCGATTATTCATCTTCGAGGGCTAGAGGGCGCGCGACCCTGCCCGCGTACGCCGCGAGCGGAGTCTCACACCACCCAGAGCCACACGTCAGCAAGCGACCGCCCGTATCCTCATGCTGCGAAAATCCGCAGCACCCGCGCAAAGCAGTGTGGTCCCTGCGCCAGCAGGGGGCGCGGACGGGCAACGGAGGCGCGTATACGAGGCCCGCTGATGGCCAGAAACGTGACGAAAGCGCCACCGAAACGGCTGTCACCCACTTTTGCTATCGCACATTCGCACAATACGATTCCGCGCTATTCAGCCCCGCATGCCCTCCCAACGCACGCTGTGCATGGGGATACGCGGTCCCTCTCTTCCCGTGGCGCGTGGCAGGGAAAATCGTCCGTTTTGAGCGCGGCGCAATGGGCCGCACAGGGGGATGCACGGGCCGTTCGATGAAGGTGATGTGTTTTTCGCGGGAGAGCAACAGGGCGGGGCGCGCCTTATTGCGGGGTTTCGATATCCACGTGGTTGTTCAGGTTGACAGGGGAATAAGTAGTCCGTGTGTTAAGATGAATTTGGCTACCCATCCCCGTAACCATGCTGGATCCGATTATTTATTCACTATGGGAATTTGTATGGAAAGCGATTTATTACGCCCATTGTGCCGATTGCAACGACGAGGCTAATTTTAGGCCGCCCATATCCGGAAGGTGGCGTTCCTATCCGGATTTATCTCTGCTTATCTCGAATTGCCCGTGAAAGGAAAGTGATGTCATTTATGACGTCACATACATCTGCACGTGACTGCCACTGTCCGCTGACAGAGTCACCGGGGTCTGTCTAATTGAAATTTGACCAAAATTTGTGCATAATTTTGCAGTTTTTCAATGGTCCTTTCTCGCCGCACCCCCTCGGCTTAACGAGGGGCGGGGCAGGACCCTTATTAGATTGAATCTCTGTTCTAATTTGTGCAAAATTTTCCCTCCATCTCAATTTATTTGTCCCGACCAGACCGCATGAGCCAGGGCTCGTGGCAGGCGGTGGCATGGGTGTGCGCTGAGCCGCAGACGGGCGCGTGCGAGTGCACTGCATGACCGAGATTGTCCTTTGCTTCCGTCTGCGCTTGACCACGTCACGCTTTCACACAACGAGAGTGGCGTGTTTTGAAGCGTGCGCCGAAGACATCGCATTGGATTTGCCGATTGATGTCGTGTGCGGTCCGTACGTTCGTTTGCGGTGTGGCTTGGCGAGGGATCGTTTAGCGGAAGGAGCTTTGCGTGAGGCGGGTGCCGTCGGGGCGGTTTTGAGAATGGTGAACTCTGCGCCGGCGCCGCGGCGGCTGCAGGAGGTCGGGCCGTCGTCTGGCTACACGACAGGAGACTCGAAGAAGCAGAAGCAGCTGGACATTGAGATGCTCGACGGGACGGCGATTAGCGTCATCATTGACGTGGGTGGCCGCTTGCGTGCGCTGATCTCCTTGGAGGTCGTGTGGGAAACGTGCCGTGTGTCTGCTGTTTGATGGAATGTGCTGGAGATGCACTGCGAGTGCGCGTTTGGTGTGCGACGGGCAGTGTTGGGGTTGCGGTGGGCGGCCGTGGGCAATTTGTCCCCGTGCTTACCGCTGGCTGCCCACGCCACGCAGAAAAAGACGACGGCGTTTGACGTCCTTGAGCACGCGGCGAGCAAGATTAACCTGGCCGACAAGCAGTACTTTGGCATCGCAGTGCCGGACGCCATGGACGAGCTCGCCTACCTGCTCCCCGAGGCGCGCCTCTGGAAGTACGCGTCGGCCTCGCGCACGTTCTTCAAGGTCAAGTTTGGCATCCGCCACTTTGTGGAGGACGTCACGATCATCAAGGTGCGTTGCGCTGAGGGGCGTGAGAGTGTGGCGTGTGTTCGTGAAAGGAGTGTGGGACGCGCGTGTTGTTTGCGCAGACGGAGTGCGGAGTGCGCTGACATGTCGCGCGCCACAGGACGACGTCGCGCGGTCCCTGTACTTTCTTCAGATTCGCACGGCGGTGATCAGCGGCGAGATGCAAGTCGAGGACCCCATGGCCGTTTCGCTCGCGGCGCTCATGCTGCAGGCGGAGAAGGGCGACATGACGGCGCCCGTGGGGGAGGCGTGGGTGTCGCTTGCGGCGCTGCTTATAAGTGCCACTGTCCATTGCTGTGCGAGAGACGTAGAGTGTGCGATGCGTGGGTCTGTTTGGACGCACGACGCGTTGAACAGTGACACGAGGGCAGTTGAAATTGACTCCGTTACTTGTTCTCTCAGGTACTTTAATGCGCCGGATTACCTTCAGCGGTCGACGGTGGATCGCCTCGGCACGCAGGTGTACTCGCAGGTGTGTTTCTCGTGCTTGATCTCCCGACTGTGGCGTTGGGAGACTTCTTTATTAGAGGGCGCGGCGACTCTCGGGGTGTTTGTGCGTGGATTGCACAGCAACCTGGGGCGAGCTCTGTACGCCGTTTGACGTCGGCACACGCGCTGCCGCTCGTATGTTAGTGTCGCACGTGCGTCTCACACGTGGGCTGCGTTTGGGCAGGTGGGCGCACTCCACGCGCGCATCCGGGGCGTCGTGCGCAAGCAGGCGGAGCTTGAGTTTTTGAAGCTGGCCCAGAAGAACCCGGAGTACGGCTCGCACATGTTCCGCATTTGGGTGCGTCGTCTCTTTCTCTTGCGTGCGACTGTTGTTGCATAGTTCATGCTGCGAGCACGGACATAGACGAACGAGAGAAGGGCTGGAGTGGGGTGGGGGACTTCAGTGCTTGATGTCCCATTCTAACGCGTGCTTTGTTGTGTGCCGGACAGACGAAGGGAGGCGACCTGCAGTGGATCGGCATTTCGTACGCGGGCGTCACGACATACAACGAAGTCCTCGTGGGTAGCCTGTGTCTGTGGCGTGCAAACGGCCGTCCAAGCCCTCTGACGAGGCTCTGATGCCATCTGCCTCGTCTGCCGCAGGGCCTGCGGTACCTCGAGCGGCGGTGGCTGTGGCCCAAGACGCGCAGCATTGTGTATAAGAACACGAAGCTGACCATCACGGACAACGACGGCGAAACGTACGTCGGCTACACGCGGTCGTACAAGAAGTGCGAGTACATCATCAACGTGGGTGCAGGGGCACACTGGCTGCATGCGCGTTTTTGCGATGGCACTTCATGCCGCCGTCCCTCAACCTCTTGTGGTATTCATGTTGACCGTGCTGTCGCCGCATTGGGCGCGGTATGGCGCCGTACATGTGACCGCCTTCGATTTCCTATCCGTCTCACCTTTCTCTTTCTCGTCCGCGCAGAATTGCCGCATCACGCACGAGTTTGCCAGCCGCGTGAAGAAGGCGCTCGCACGCGCCCGCGCCAGCGGCCAGCAGCCCGCCAACCTTCTCTTGGACGTTGCGCCCCTTGCGCTCCCGGAGCCCACCGCGGCGCCCGTCCCCGTCGCCGCGCCCGTCGCCCCGATTGTCAGCCATTCCGAAATCACGTTTGGTGGGCGTCGTTTGTGTGCTGTCATGGGTGGTGTGGGGACGTTGTTGGTTGAGGGAGTTGGCCTGTTAGGCATTTGTCTTTGTTTTGCTGAAGTGTTTGTTTCACTTGCCTCCGCAGGCGAGGCGCCCAACGCTGCTGCGGCTGCCGGCGCCGAGAAGCCAGCGCCTGCCGCCGCTCCCACGAGCGACCTTGCGCGCCTCGAGGCGGAGCTCCGCGAGCTCATCGACAGGGGCATTGCGTACGAGCAGTACGAGGTGCGCTCGCCGCCGGTTTTTCTGATGCGCGCTGCTGTGTCATTATAAGCGGCGCAGGGCGTGGACAGCATTTGTCGCTTGATTGCGTGGACGCGACCGCGTGCTGACGTGTACGCTCGCTGCGCAGGAGCTCAACGTGGAGATGGCGAGGCAACAGATTGAGTACCCGACGGCGACGAACGCGGCGAACAAGGACAAGAACCGCTACCGCAACGTGCTGCCGTGTGAGTGCATTATCCCCATGTGCCTGCATTATGCCGCCCACTGTCACGCATGTGATGCTGTCGGCTGACGTCGTTCTGTCGCACGACGCAGACGAGAACACGCGTGTGCGCCTCAGCACTGGCGGTTCGGACTACATCAACGCCAATTTCATCGAGGTGCGCACGCTCTCCATTTGCTGCAGCGTCAAAGTTAATTTGTCGTGCCTCCTGCATCCCTCTGTGGGTTGCCCGTAACGAGTGTGGACGTGTACTGAGCGCGAGTTCCCGCTGCAGACGCAAGCGGGCGATCGGCGGCTCGTGTACATTGCGGCGCAGGGCCCCCTTCCGACCACCAGCGAGGACTTCTGGCGGATGGTGTGGGAGCAGCGCGTTCCCCTCATCGTCATGGCCACGAAGATCGAGGAGGCCGGCAAGGTGCGTGCATTCGCGCGAGTGCGTGCATGTGCAAGGTTTTTGAACTGTCACGCGTTGCCCTCATTGTGCTCAATTTGCTGTGGGCAGATCAAGTGCCACAAGTACTACCCGGACAGCGTCGGCGAGAGCGTGCAGTTTGGGCCCTTCCGCGTCACCAATTCGAGCCAGGACGACTGCATCCAGTACATCCGCCGCCACTTTGAGCTCACGAACACCGAGGTGCGCCTTCGTCTGATGTGCACTCCGCGCGTTGTTGACGACGGCGCTGACCTCAAATCCCTTGCGCTTGTTTCCGCAGACGAACGAGACGGTGTCCGTCACGCAGCTGCACCACGTGACGTGGCCCGATCACGGCGTCCCGACGTCCCCGAGCGACATTCTCGACTTTGTGCGCGAGATGCACCGCCTGGAGGACCCCGCGCGGCCCACGGCTGTCCACTGCAGGTTCGTCGTGGCTCGTTGTTGCCTTTTGTCGGAAATGTGGCTGCGTGCACTCTGCTGGGTGTGCTCGGATTCCAGCTTGTTTGCCATGACTAACGCGTCCTTGTTTTGCACGCAGTGCGGGCATTGGCCGCACGGGCACCATTATCGTCGTCGACATCATTATGGAGAAGCTGCGCCAGAAGCAGCCCATCGACGTCATGGACATTGTGCGCGAGCTCAGGCAGCAGCGCGCGGGAATGGTCCAGACACCCGTGAGTGTTGCGTTGTGTGTGTGTGTGTGTGTGTGTGTGTGTGTGTGTGTGTGTGTGTGTGTGTGTGTGTGTGTGTGTGTGTGTGTGTGTGTGTGTGTGTGTGTGTGTGTGTGTGTGTGTGTGTGTGT
>CALSCQ010000737.1:0-34736 GCA_943704525.1 Pigoraptor vietnamica
GGGGGGGAGGGGGGGGGGGCATAAGCATGTGGCGGTGTGTCTCTAACACACAGCTGTCTTTCCAGTAACATGGCGGCCACGGAGGAGTCCATTGCGCGGCAGGTCGAGGCCGCTCTCCGTGGGCTGTACGCGCATCTCGCCCTCCGCCAGCTCACTGAAGAGACCGATCACACGCCCATTCGGGTGGGGAACGACGCGTTCAAGCCATTCGTCGACAAGCTGGTTGCGGCCTGCAACACGGGCGACCTTGCGCGCTGGAAGGGACCCCTGGACGGCGCACTGGGCGAGCTGCGCGCGCTCGAAGTGATCGCGGCGAATGCGCACCCCGACGCCGTGGCTGCGTCGACCAATGTGCTCAACAACTGTTTCTCGATGCTCACAAAGTTCCACCAGGAGGACGAGGCGTTCAACCGACTCATTAGCTGCGAGAAGCTCCTCGCCGACGCACAGCGGCTGTTCGAAGAGGCTTTTGCCGTGCTCGATGACGCGAACAACGTGGGACGCACGCTCGCTGGGGACGAGGCGTGCGAGGCGCAGGCGTGCGAGGCGCTGCGCAGCCACAAGCAGGAGAACATGCTGCTCAGCGACCTCCTGGAGCGAGGCGAGGATTCGCTCGCCAACTTTAAGGTCGCGAGTGCGGCGTCCAAGAGCATGGCACACGACGAGACGCTCGCGATCGAAGCGACGTACAACGACCACGCCGAGACGGCCATGGGGGATATCAACCACTTGCACGGCCTGCTGGAGAAGTTGCGCGCACAGACGATACGCCTCGCACAGGCAAACGACGATGCCTGGGTCAAACGCGCCGCCCGCGTGAGCGAACTGAATGCTCTCACCTCGTCCGCGACCGCCGAAGGTGTGCTGGACTGCGCGTACAGCGCCCGCGAGTTTTGCGAGGCGCGAGGAACTTTCCGACCTGACGGAGGTGTGCTGTAACGAGCGACAGCTCGTCGACAGCCTCCGCCACGCTGTGCCTCAAGTGTTCAAGGAGGCTGAAAAGCCCCTCGAGCGTCTGAACCGCTACTACGAAATGTGTCTCGCCTCGCTGCCGCTGGCGAAGGGTCTCAGGGCATTCGTCGTGCGCATGCACGAGATTGTGCTGACCATGTTTAAGGATCGGCTGAGCTATCTCAGCGAAAGGCGCACGGAGTACCGCAAGTGGTTTTACCGTAGCTCGCTGTCGTTCCTCGACTACGTTGTCGCGCAGCGGCAGCGCCAGGCGACTGTCGCCAGCATGCAGGCTCCCAAACTCACGCTCCTGAGGGCGGAGATGGAGTGTTTCCGCCGGCTGCAGGCGTTCGAAAAGTTCAGGGACGTCGAAAAAGAAGTGCAGTGCTTGGAGGTATGTGGCCGCGCTCGCCCCACAATGCAATTGCTGCCGGCCGAATCGGACTCTGTAAATTGGAGATGGCATGAAAAGCGTCATCTGCATTCGGATTTCCGCCTGTTTGATCGCGCGCGCCTCGCCCTGCCTGCGCGCCAGCATACCGTCGCATGGCCCTCCCGCCTAATGTACGAATGGGCGCTTTCTAACGCACGTCTTGAACCCATTCGCAGGCAAGCGTTGATAGCCTCTCCCAGCGAATTGACGTCCTCTCGGAGATGGGGGTCGTTCCCCCGGACGACCTTCTCCGCGTTGTCTGGACGGAATTTCGCCCGCTCGAGACCACCGACCCGAGGACCCTAGACGAGCTGCTTGCCGTGAAGGAGGCCGAAGTGGAGGCTGCGTGCGTCCGCCTGAGGGCCGGCCTTGACGAGATGACTGCGCTCGCGAACGGCCTGGTGCTTGGGACTGCGCGACGGATGCTGTCTCTGCGCGCGCAGCCCCAAGTGCCAGCCATCGAGGACGGTGCGCGTGCGACGTCGCCGGACTCTTCGGCATTTGAGTGGACGAGCATTTCGGAACCTGATGAAGGGCCTGTGCACTGAGGCCCGCAGCCATGAGTGGTCGCAGGCCGGTACGAACTATCTCTTGACATCTGACAACACTTGCCTTCAGCGAACTCAAGGCTCTTCAAAATACACTGGCACGTGCGCGCGTCTCTTAGTCCAATACACTTTGAAATTCTCGCCGCTGACTTGACTGTCGAATGGCCGGCTGCAAACTGAACCGCACGAAGGCGGTTAACGGTTATGTCCGGCATGCCACTGAGTGGAGAGCCGTCTCGGTGCACTGACCCGGCCCCGCCGGTGGTAGGAAGTTGGCATTCAGTTGACACTGACTGTCGTGACTGTCGGTACTTAGCAGTCAACTGAATCAGCAATCTGTTTCAGTGACTGGAGAGTTGCCTGATTCAGTGAGCCGCGGCGGATTCACTGGCAGATGTAATATAATTATTCGGAGTTGCAGTTTGCAGTGGTCTCTCAAAACAGTTACTAGCTGTGTCACATGCCGGTGCATGGCAGACTGACTGTTTTATCTTCCTCTAAGTCCAGTTCAGTTCGGCACCGCATCATTCTGTAAAATGAATAGACGCATGGCCACGATTGATAGGCATTGAAATGCAACCGCGGCGTTATCGTTTTTATTCAGCAACAGCGAGTGCATACAGAACTGGCCCGCCAGGGCTGGCATGCCACTGATTCGCCGCCGGGTAAGGCGGCCGGGCATCAATCAACGGCTAACAGAAATGATAATTACATTACAATATAATTCAAACACAGACTCCCGACCGATTGAGACAAGGCTTGCCTAAATAGCCCCATGAACTTTATTGTCAATAACTGAATATAGGTCTAAGTCCCTCGGCCGTAAGGGAAATACTGTCAATACCCGAGAGAATACTATATGACTGAGATCGGCACCGCTCGCGAGCGGCCGGGGGCGCCCTCCACAGCAGCCGAGGGCACCGTCAGTAGAGTTCAATCCTCATGCCATCGCGCACGTCAATACGATACACGCGGCCATCTATCTCACCAGTGACGGGCAGAAGGGACGGGCCCATCACGTACCCCTTTTTGTCGACCCAGCACGCAATGACATTCTCGCGACCGCACCCGCTGCCCCGGCGCGCCATTCCGGAAGGCTGCAGCATGCAGATGTTCGCGTATTGCACAAGGGCTTTGTCGCTGGCGTAGCGGAGAAGGCATTGCATGCGGACCTCGTGTTGCCACGCCGCCCCGTCGACCGCTCCGTCATCGATCGGCATCGCGCCTGCAATTGAGACGCCGTGAAGAGAAGGGTCAAGGGGCCGGGGAGCGTCGGGGTGGGGGGGAAAGACAGCATCGTTGTCGTCCATCATTAAGCGCAGACACTCCAGCTCAATTCCCGCGGCGTCTGCCACGCGCTGGGCCACATTTTCCGGCGGCGTCTCCTCGAAAGCGACCGCCGCGACAGTTGCCCACGACGACGGGCGTACAAGGCCAGCTGCCGTCTGGGCTGCGGTGCGCTTCGCAAGCCACCATCAGCCGGGAGACGAGCAGCTGGGCATTCGAACCCTTCGCAGATTCCGTTCCCGTCTCGGGTGTGGGTGCCAGGCACGCACCCACTGTCAGCGCCCGCACGGCCGCGATGTTGCGCTTGAGGGCGTCGGAAAGAGCTTTCAGGCGCGCCTTTGCATTCGCCTCCTCGTACGCAGGCCACTTTGGCACGTACAGCACGACGTCGTCTGCACAGTCACCCCGGCCGCCTCACGCGCCTCGCAGCCTCGCTGCCGTCGCGCGTCTGGACTACGCGCAGTTGCCGCTTCTTTGCGTGCAACTATCCATCTGCAGCTGCTGCTCCGCGGTGAGCGTGGCACTGCCGGCGCCCGCACCGGACGGTCGGCGCGCGCCAGTGCCGGCGCCTTCAATTACCTCATTCAACTTTGCGCCCACGTTGCCCATCGCTGTCGTTTGTGCCTTCACGGGCGCGTCGAAACGCACACAACTGACCTGTGATTCTGACCGAGCGCAAGGCATTGCAGCGCAGTGAGCGGCGAACACTCAGAGTAATGACGGTGACGCCGAGCGAGCAATCCGCCGACCAGCGACCTGATATGTACAAACTGTGCACACAACCCACAGCCGGCCTCAGTGAGTGTGCGTGAAATGACAACGCTGAAACTGACGCCATGCGATGAGCAGAGAGGGTTATGAACACGGACGAGTGGAAGTGGCACTAGCACGGGACTGAAAACACACACTTGACCTCACGTTACATGTCCGTCCCGGCACGCCGGCGTGAGGTGGTGCGAATGTGATTGAGCAAAGGACGTCTTTTCTCCGACATTACCTCTGCGACTCTGTCTGCTTAGCGCACTGAGAGCACAATGAAAACAGCAGTGCGTCTGAAGGAGGGCTCGGAATGGCCGCGAATGCCGCAACAACAATTAAAAAAAAAAAAAAAAAAAGAGAAGAGAGAAAAAGAGAGAGCGGAAAGCCCTCCTAGGGGAGAGGGACACTGGCACAGCCGGTGAGGAGAGAGCGAAGAGGAACATACCACGAAACCGCGTCGCACATGCGTTGAGATTGGCGACAATGGAACTGGAGTAAAGCGACTGTCGAGAGTGCCGGGGCACTCTTCACGGCTAAAATGCCGGGACTGTAACAGTCGGCACCACAGCCGTCCGATGTAACACAACACTACAAGCGGAGCGTTTTGTCCTTCCTCTCTCTGCTAGCGCGCTCTCCCGCGGCATGGAGTGCGAAGGGGCTCCAGTGGACGGTAACAGTCCTCACGCACGCACACAACAGCGTGCAAGCCGGTAGCGAACGAACGGGCGGGACTGAGGCTGCACCTTCCCCTCTCTCTCCACCAGTTCCACTCTCCCCGGCAATGGCGTGCGAAGGAGCTCCAGTGGACGGCCCCGATGTCGTTCTATCGGACGTGCACATGCACACCGTTTGCGACGAAACGGACGGCGACGAAGATTCCGCACCTGCTGCCACGGCTATGACGTGTGGCCCGTACGCACTGCGGAGCACGCGGTTTGTCTTTGGAGAAGTGGGTGCGCGTTCTTCCGCTCAGCCTACCGTCGACGAAAAAGGACCCGCAGCGTATGAAGGCAACCCGCGCCCAAGTGCGATCGAAGGCTCCGCGTGCGAGGGCAGTTATGCCGATTGCGGGTGCGACTGCGACAGCGACGGCGACATTGTCGTGCGGAGAAGGCCGCGGCGCACGCCACGTATTGCCGTGACGCTCTCTCACGCCATGGGGACGGAGATTGCGGACGTTGGATTGCAGGTGGGGGAGCACGTGCCGGGCCTTACGCAGAGACACGTGTCACAAGGTTCATGATGCGTACACGCAGACACATGCACGCTCCGCGCCCACACGTGTCTGTTATTGTTACAGTGATGTTTTCGCACCGGCTCTGTACGTGACATTGGCTCCCTTTGCAAGCAATGGGCTGAGGGAAGTCACAATACGTGCGTGGCAGGTGTGGCGTGGCGCGCTCCTTTTGTGCGACTATCTCCTTGACCTCTCGCTGCGACGCGACATGCGGGGCGTGTGCGTGCTTGAGCTCGGGGGCGGCGCTGGCCTTGTCTCCATTGTCGCGGCTTCGCTGGGCGCACGGGTGGTGTGCACAGGTAGTGTTGATTGCGCGACCCTAAACATTTTCCGTGGTGTTCTTTTGCCTTTCTGGGAGAGCGCGGATTCAGTGCGGCCATGTGCGCATGTGTGTTTTGTTTTGGAACGGTGAGGCAAACTGTATGTATGTATGTATGAGCCCCCACCCGCCTCGTCTCGCGGCAATTGCGTGGATGTGGTAATGACGCAGCCTCCCGACAGACATAGGCGATGCCCTTCTCTCCAACTGCCAGCGGAATGCGACCACGTGCGCGCACGCCCACGCACACGCGGGCGGCTCGGTGGCCGTGCGACGACTCGACTGGAGCGAGCCATTGCCGTTCTCTGGGCAGCAGCCTCAAGGCGCGTTCGCATGAAATGCGTTTGTGTCCATGCTGTGTGTTCCCTCGTACTTACCGGCAGACGCTGGTTCTGCAATGGCGATTACTCATTCTGCCTGCTTCTGTTGTGGATCGCCCACGCCGCCATTAACCCTCCGTCTCTTTTGTGTTGCAGGCGGCGCGTGCGATCCCTTTGCGTGGAGTGCGCACGAGTGGGCCGCGTGTGCGGAAGACACGACGCTGATCCTTGCGGCGGACGGTGCGTTTCGTTGGGCTTTTATTGTCCTGTGTTGGGTTGATGCTGCGCATGCGACGAGTACGCGTGAGAGGGAGGATGGGGGTTGGTGGTGTTGGTGGTGGTGGATGTAGCACTTTTTCTCTCGTTCGGTTCGCCGGAGGATGCCGTCATTTCTAAAGAGAAGCTCTCCCGCTCATCACGGACCCCAATGGCGCAGTTATCTACGGGCACGACTCCACAAAAGCGTTTGTGGACACGCTTGTTCGGCTCTTTGCCGCATGCGCCCGTCAACCGGCCCTTGTCGTTGCGTTTGAGCGGCGGTGAGTGCAACGGGTTTCTCTTCAAGCACCCCCGCCCCCCAAACCATACAAACGCACACACCATACAAAACGCTCACACCCGTAACAATTTAATTTGTCAGAGTTCCGGTTTCATTCCTTGTCACGTGATGCGCATACGCAGCATCAACTTCACCCTTGCGGACCTCGCGCCCGTGAGTCCCGAGGCCGATTATTTCGAGCACGTGCTCAGCGAGTGCGATTCATTGCGGGTCGAACGCCTCGACGTCGCTGCACTTCCACAGTGCTCCGACTATGAGCGAGTCAACGAATTGGTGTGTGTGTGTGTGTGTGTGTGTGTGTGTGTGTGTGTGTGTGTGTGTGTGTGTGTGTGCATGCGTGCGTGTGTGTTTGTTCGGATGCGCCTATGTAACGAGGCCGCACGCTCCAAAGCGGTGCGCGTCTCTAACTCAGAACACTGTGCAGGAATTGTGGCGCATTCAGAGCGTCACGTGACAAGTGGACCCCCACCAAACGACGAAGGCGTTCTGAAGTGCGGCGATGACGAACGCGACTGTTCTTCCGCTGACGTGGCAGTCGTGTCGCACGTGGGAGTGCACGCGTCGATGGCGGACTGCGTGCGGCTGTTGGGCCGAACTGCCGCAAGACGACTCCTGCGAGAGGTCGCGTGACGACTTTTCATTGCTGCGACAGCATGTCCATGTATGCACCGGAGAGGAGGTCGCTCTTGGACACGCCCAGCGACTCGAGCAGTGCGTCCGCCACTTGCGCGCCGAACTCGACCGTCTCCCCCTCGCGCAGCATCACCTGCAAATGCAGGATGTCACGCGCGTAAACAAATACATGCGCGTCCCTGCGTGCTCAGTGAAGAGGCCTGCTTGGGCCACTGGAACTCTGCGCGCGGTTACTTACCTCGAGCTCCATAAAACGACCGAGTCCCTCGACGTCGTCAAGGTGCACCCGCGTTTGGCCCACCATGTGAAGGATGCGTGTCTTGCGAACACATCCTTTGTGCGCGCGTGTGTGTGTGTGTGTGTGTGTGTGGTGGTGTGTGTGTGTGTGTGTGTGTGTGTGTGTGTGTGTGTGTGTGTGTGTGTGTGTGTGTGTGTGTGTGTGTGTTTTTAGGGACATGCGCGCATGGGTGTGCAAGTGAGAAATGTAACAACAAGGGGCTGCGTGAGACAGAATTCCTACAGCGTTCACAAGAGCCATGGAAGCCACAATGCTTCTCGTAAAACTCTGTCGCACGCAGTGTTACCTTTCACGCCTAGGGCTTGCGAGAGCACCGTGCGCAAGTCGGAAGGGTTCTGCGCGCACACACAATGTCACTGCCACTGGCACTTGAACACGGCGAAAAAAGCAACAGGAAGCTTCGTTAGCTTGACCGTGGGCCTCACACAAAGCGTCTCACGCACACTACCTAAAAGCCCTTGACAACAACATCGGCCTTGGTGTTACTGAGATGAATAAAACAAGCCACGGAGGGATATACAATATCATGTGCTTGAAGCGGAGTCACACGGAACGCCCCACACACCACAACGGCGGCCTTGGAGAAGTCGGACGCCTTCGGACCCTCCGCGTCCGGACGGTCGTAAAAGATGAGTTCGGAGGCACCGGACAGAACGCGGAGCTGCGCGCATAAAGGGAACACACGCAAGGATCACCCCTCGGCGCAGTTGCTACCGAAGCACGTGTCTGAAACACAAGCAATCGAGCCCAATGCCACGTGCCTTGAGACGGCCCTTGCTGACGCAGAAGAAGGTGTCCTCCTGGGGAATAACCGCGCCTGACGCAAGGGGCCATCACGTGTAAGGCAGTGTGCGTTGCACTCATTCGCCGCTCGACTGCATGCACACTGACCCTCCATGCCGCTCAGTTCCCGTGCGCGCCGCTGGATGCCCTCCCAGTCACGCACGCGCGCCTTCACCTCCACGTTCGTCGGCATTCTGCTTATGTCGCGAGCAGTTCACAGCGCACTATGCTCTGTCGTTGGATGTTCTTCAGCCACTGATGTCGCCCTGTCGCGGCGTCCACGGACACTCGCGGACTGCGTGACATGACTCCACTTCTCTGTACGTTCCTTCATTATCACACAGAATACACTCGCGACGAGGCTCGTCCGCCGCACGGTGCCCAATAGCAGAAGGACTGCGGGAGACCGTGGGTGCATGCGCGTCGCCCAGCGAACCGCGCCCCACGTGACCCCGTCCCCTCTCACCAGTTGACGAAGCCCCACGCCTCCACGACGACGCACGTAAAGTCGCACGTGCTCGAGATGGTCGGATTGCGAAACGTGGTGCACGGGTGGCTGCTGCCGTGGTTGAAGTCCGCGTCCAGCCACAGCCCAAAGCTCCCGCTGCGCAGGGGAGAGACGCAGCCAACATAAGCGCACAGGACATCAATGCAAAAAGCGCGACATGACGATCATTGATACGCGCCACACGTGGCAAGTGAAAAAAAGGAGGAAGAGCCAAACGAACAAACTGAATAAAGCAGAGGACGACCAACACCCGCGAACACACGCACCCTCCGCCACCGACGCTGATGCAGTCCGGTCGGCCCATCATGAAGAAGTCGTTGTCGTGTGACCAGTGGTACACGGCAAACTGGGGCTTCACGCTAAACAGGAAGCTCTCGCCGCTGCCGTAGAACGTCTCGCTCATGCGAAAGGGCTCAGTTACAAACGCACCAAACACCTGCACGCGCACACACGGAAAACACAGTCAGTGAGTGGCACAAGCGACGACAACAACGCCGTTGAGCTCCACGTTGTGTGCGGTGTTGTGATACTCACGGCGCCGGCGCTGTCAGATACTACGAGGACCGAGGGCCCCTCGTGCTTGTCCATGTTGCGATAGAAGGTGCGCAGGCTGATGCCGTGCACGTGCGTGCTGTAGATGAGGTTCCAGTCGGCGCGCTGGTGCCGCTTGGGCAGGTACGCGATAATCTGCACATCCATTACATGTTAGACGCACCGTCATAGTCTGACGCGCGCAAACACACACACGCATGCACGCACACGCATGCACACACGCATACATGCACGCACGCTTGCACACAATGCAATACAAATGCCTGCCACACAGCACAATACAAGGCAACTGAGCCAGATAACGCACCTTGAGCATGTCGGTGAGGTCCAGCAGTTTCGACGACTGCATAAATACGGGAGGTTCGGGATGATCCTCGCCGAGAAGCTCGTCCACAAACGACCGCCTGCGTGCAAGAAACAGCGCACTCAGCATTTGCCTCGCACACCGAACATTATGACGGGACAATGGAGGGGACAGCGCACGCAGGCCCTCGACAGACAGCACGTTCAGCCCTTGACTCGCAAACCAGCCGAAGACAGCATGCATGCATGCACGCACGACGCACAACCCCTCGTACTCACTTGCGCGGAGTGCGCGCCTTTGTCCCAATGACCATGGGCATGAACTGCTCGCCGTGCACAAATTCGGCGTCGCTCATAAACTGCAGCAGCGATGCATAGAGCATGTCGATTCTGGACGAGGGGAGAAATGGACAACACAGCGCCGAGTGTAAGACACCCACAAGAGAAAAGCATTCGCCAGAGCAATCCCAAGCCCGGTAAACTCCCACCCTACAGTTGTGCAGCCTACAACACGACCCACTTTTTCCTCGACACGGCAAACACGTGGTCCCTCGCCTCTCCCTCCGGCGCCACGACGCCGACCTTGAGGTACATGGGCAGCTGCGTGCTCGCGACCGACGGACCCGCCGCCTCGCTATCATCCGCAGCACCGCCATCCCCAGCCGAACTTTCGTCTGCAGAGTGTGTGCCAGTCAAATCACACACCAACAAGCACGAGTATTGACGCAGACCAACTACCGCTGAATAGCTAGTCTGCACGCGAAGACAGCCACATACCGCCCTGTCGCAGTCGTGTGAGCGACTCGTGCACGCTGCAGTTGCACACGGCGCCGATGGGGCCGTCCAGCTCGTACTCCTCTGGGCCCAACTCGAGGACAATCGGATCGTCCGCGCTCGGCACAAACGAGAAGCGGTCGATGGACATGACGAGCACACCGCCCACAACGCCCTGCAGCGACCACGTGACCGTGAGCAATGGACGAACGCACACAGTAGGACAACCGCCGCATACCCGCGCACCCCACCTTCCCCTCCGTAATGTACTTGACGTGGTACTGCACCGTCCCGTCCTCCTTCTCGTGCACTTCTTCGACGTCGATCGACGCGCGCCGGCGAAGTGTGGGCGGGTTGGGCTGACCCGTGCTCGTAGCGCGACCGCGCGGAGGCTCGTCGCTACTGGAACGCGCACGTGGCGCAGACGCGGCCGACGACGCCGACGGGGCATCGATCGAGGACACGTCGGGACTCGACGTCGACAGCGCCTCGGATTGCTTTAGAGACGACACTGAGGGGGGTCGCTCGTCGCCATGCGCGTGCGACTGGTCGTCCCGCGGCGCAGAGCGGCGAGACACGACCTCGCCGGGCCGCGGGATTTTGATGGTCTGAACGGCGGATTGTGCATGTCAGTGTGTGTGTGGTGTGTATGTGTGTGTGTGTGTGTGTGTGTGTGTGTGTGTGCGTGCGTGCGTACGTGCGTGTATTGCGCGTCAGGCCACTCACACAACTCAAAAACAAGAACACGCACACCCAAACACAGCAACACACGCATCTCGCCCACCTCGCCCGGGAAGACGACCTTGGAGGCCATTCGATTGTATGTGCAGAGCTCCCACACCGTGATGCCAAAGCGCACCGCAATACTGACGACCGTGTCGTTCGCCTGCACCTTGTACTTTGTGACATCTGCTGCGGCGCACACGTGCGTATTAGTGACCGCCTCATTATATCAGCACTCCCATCGCAAGAATTAACACTTGAGCCACTTGGCAGTACACGCACACACGCACAGGTACCATACAAGGAAATCCACACGCACGCACGCACACACACAGACACACACACACACACACAGTCAATGACAGCAGCTTCCGAAAAGAGTGCAACACCGCACAATGCACATACCCTGCGGAGCGGAGGGCTGGGCACTCTCGTGCGACGCGCGCGGGGAACTGCTGTCGTGTGCGGCCGCCGCGTCCCCCTCCGACGAGTCCGCCATCACCGCACGGCCAGGCACGTGGGCGGGGATGAACTCGCCCGTGCGGTCGCCCACACGGCACGAGGGCGATGCAACGCTCTCGGCAAGCTCTTTATAGTCGAGCGAAGGGCGCCCGGCGCGGTCCGATGGCACGGCAAGTGCGTCACCGTCAGAAGCCCCCGTCCTTGCGCTCGCGTCCTCCGCAAGAGGGGACGCATCGCTGTTGTCGGCGTTACTCTGGGCGTGCGCGCACTGTGAGTCCTCGGCCGTTTCGGCGACGGGCGCGAGGTGCTCTGCGCCGCCGAGCATGTGCGACGCGTGCGCATGCCGGTGCGCCGCCGCATGGGCCGCTTCCATTTCGCGATGACCCTCGGACGCAACAGCGCCGTGTGTCTCGCCGGGCGGTCCCGTCTCGGCGACGGCGGCGGCGTCCCCCATTTGTCGTGTCGTGCCCTACTCACACACGTTGCGTGCACACATGCGACGGCAGCGCGGCGACAGCCGATGGACCGCGGTAGGGAAGCGCGCGTGTTTTGTACGCGTTTTGCGCGTGTTTCGATCGGATGTAGTACTTGGGAGCGCTTGCAAGGCAATGCCGGAAGGGTCGGCAGAGGGTGTGCAAGTCGACAGCGGTCTGAAACAGAAGACGAAAGTCACGCGCAATCTCGAGGAGATGCAGGCACAATAGCAGCAGTTGAAGTGAGGGTCTGTGTAAACGTGGCTGAAATGATAGTCTGTGTGTTGAGTGTGTGTGTGTGTGTGTGTGTGTGTGACTCACTTCTGTGTGTGCGTGTCCACTTACAAACGGCTTGGCGCCACACGAAACATTGGGACTTGAAGAGCCCATTCCACGTAAAAGACCTCGATAATTACTCAATAACCTGCAGAAATTTCTCCATTTGTCCAGTCTAATATGCGTGTGGAGCCCTGACGTACTCTCCGACTGATAACATCATGCAGAGATGTCTCGGCAAGTTGAGACATACAACCTGTGCGTAAATGCTGGGCTTATCGGCTATTTTAACTTTGCACGTTCGACACTTCACACACACTCTGAATTGCCAATTGTCCTCTGTCGAGTCGCCGAAAGAGAGACATCTCCTTTTGTTCCTACTTCAGCACACCGTTGCGCTTGCTGTGTGAGGCGGTCCTTTGCGGACTTGGGCGTAGTGCGCACGGGGTGCCATATTTTTTTTTTTTCGCGCATTTGCGCGGGGAGGCCGATAACGCGTTCATTTGCCGCGGTGAAGACCCTTATACTCCGCGCGAGCGCACCGCACCGCCGCGCTGTCTTTGGCTGAGAGCGGCGGCGGGCTTGGCCCCCGCGTGCGTGCGTGAGCCATGGTCAAGTACGCGCAGTACCTGGACAGCCACGCCGTCCCGGAATGGCGCGAGCGCTACATCGACTATCGGGTGTGTGCGCGATTCGCTGTATAGGTCGACCGCACTCGCAAATTGTTGCGCAATGGCGTGTGCTTCGGCCCTGCGCCCGGTGCAACCCACGGCCGAAAGAGTGCCTGCATGTGTGTGGAGTGAACGGGTCCACGGACGAGGAGCTCACTTGCAATCTGCTGTGCGCAGGCCCTCAAGCACCGCCTCCATGGGCTCATTCTCGAAAAGAGCCCACCGAAGCCCAGGCGGCGGGGGTCCTTCTCGTTCATAGTGCGCGGTGAGTGCGGCGTCGCTGTGCGTGTGTATCGGCGCTTGTGCGTGTGTGTGGGTGTGCTTGTGCGTGTGTGGATGTGTGCTTGTGCCACATTGTGCGGCATCTCAAGTAGTCTCCCGCAGACTACGATGGAGTGCCCACCACGCGCACGTCCAACCTGAGCCAGGCTCACGGCGACCTGTCTTTTGTGGCGCTTCTCGACCTCGAACTCGCCAAGATAAACAACTTTTTCCAAGGTGTGCGTTCGCTTCAATTCGCTCAGGCGTCGGTGGACATTGGCTGGCGGCCCAACATGTTCGCGCTGGCCCGCACTGAAGCAAAGCGCCCGCCTCCCCTCATCTCTCGTATGGTGCATGCGATAGGGTCGGCTGTTCCGCGCCTTATTGTGTCTTCCCATCGCAGTGAAAATGGAGCAGGCGAAGGCGCGCCTGGACTCGCTCGTGCGGCAGCTCGACGGCGTCCCCGCGTTCAACGCCACGCGGCGCGGCGAGGACATGGAGGTGGAGGTGATTGACGAGACGTCCCCTCTCCTTACGGAGGAGGCACGTGACCTGATGAACCAGAGCGACGCGTCGTCGTCGTTCACGGGCAGCATCAACAGCAACAGGCGACCGAGCACGCCGCGGCCGCCGCCCCTGCGCAGGTGCGTTTGCGCGTACTTTGCGTGCGCCGTGCAATAGCGGACCGTGTCGCCGGCGCGGTGTTGTAGTGGGAGAGCATGGCTGTTTGTGCTGGAGAGTCGCTGTTCTCTCGCGCGGCAATTGATGCGGATGTGCGTCTTGAAATGGCCCGTGCGTTTGCTCTGTGCATTGCCAACGCGCTCACGTGACTCGCGGTGTGTCGCAGGCTGCGGAGCTGGATCACGGACGTGAGGGAGGCGCGGGAGCTCAATTACGAGCCGGAGAACTACGTCGCGCGTACGCTGAAGATGGAATTCTGCGAGTTTTATTCGATGCTCGATTCGCTGAAAAATTTCCAGGTGCGCGTGCGTGCGTGTGCGTGCACGTCGCCGTCGTGTTGGGGATGTCTCACAGCGCCGTACGTTGCTGTTATGTTCTTGCGGGGTGACTCACTGGGCTGTTGCGTAGATACTCAACTATACCGGCTTCCTCAAGATTCTGAAGAAGCACGACAAGGTGCGCTGCGTTCCATTGCCCGCTGTTCTCGCATGCCGGGTCGCTGTGGAAAGAAGGAAGAGAGGGGGGGGGGGATGCGGTCGTCTGTTGTTTGTTACAGGGCTTCCGGAGTTGTTTCTTTGTTGAAGCTCTATTTGGCGGAGGGAGGCGGGAGATGCAGTCAATTCGCCGTGGGCCTGCGCTGACTGCGCGTTACTTGTTACGCAGATGCTTGGCGGCAGCCTCCACCCCGAGTACATGCGCAAGGTGAACGCCGCTCCGTTCTTTCAGCGCGCAGACATCGACCGCATCATGGGCGACGTCGAGGTGCGTTCTTGGCAAGCACCCTGCCAGTGCTCTATCTATCCCGTCCCTATCCCGTCCGTCCCTTTCTCTTTTTTGTTTCTTACTGGAGTCGATGGACCACGCGAATGACTTGCGCTGGTTCGACATCGGTGACCAATTCTAGAATGTGTCTTGACTCTGTTTGGTGTTTGGTGCAGTGTGTCTCTCTGTACATTCGCTCACTGCCCCCACCCGCGATCTCACCAGAAAATCCTCGCCGAGCGCATGGGCTTCAAGGACCCGTCCACCGAGGCGAAGAAGCTCGGAATTTACTCGAGGAGAAAGGTGCGGCGGGTGCACTGTGCTCAGCGGCTGACTGTGTGCGCACGCGCGTACGTACGTGGGCGTGTGATGTGCTCGCGTCTGCGTGCATGTGTGTGTGTGTGCGTGCGTTCCGCTTCTGTGTTGATAATCCCCCCCCCGGGTGTGCGCGCAGCACAAGCACGACCACAAGTGGTCGATGTTCATGGCGGGTCTCTACATCGGCGCGTGCGTGCCCATGCTCATCATGCTCATCGTCACTGGTGCGTCACTGGGCCGAATGTGCGACTGCCCTTCTTCTTTCTTAAGCGCCGTGAACTTGCTGCAGTGTCTCTCACTGCTCGCTGTGCCTGTGTGGCGATGTCGTTGTGGCGATGCCCCCCCCCCCCCTCTTTTAACTGGCTGTGTGGGCGCGTGCAGCGAGCGAGGCGGACGGCTTTTCGACGTGGAAGCCGCAGTACACGATGTACCGAGGGCTCATCCTCCCCATCTGCTTCTGCTATCTCTTTGGCGCCAACGTGTACCTCTGGATCCGAAACAACATCAACTACGTCTTCATTTTCGAATTTGACGCGACAAACTACCTCTCGCACTCGCAGATATTCGAGGTGGGCGTCGTGCCGTCGTCCCATGCACTGCGCCTCGTTGCCACTTTCCGCGTCATTTGGGCTGTCTTCCCCCTTGGTTTGCGCATTTGGGTCCGCTTCGTTCTTCAGCACCTTCTGTTACGTGCCGACGTTTGCCATTAGGCCATCGCTTATCATTGACGACGGTGATCGCTTACATGGACGGCTCCATGCGTCCCCGCAGATGGCGGGGCTGATGTCGCTGCTGTGGGTGCTGTGGGTGTTCCTGACGGTGCACCACGACACGCTCGTGCCGTCCGAGTACATGCCCGTGACGCTGTTTTTTGTGTACGTGCTCTACTTTATCAACCCGCTCCAAGTGTTTCACCGCGCCGCCCGTTGGTGGGTCGTGCGACACGTGGTGAGTGAATCCTTCGAGCGGCAAGTTGTCGAGCAGTAGCCAGTGGTGTGCCTTGCCCGGTGCTTCGCGTGTTGACCTTGGTTTTGTGCTTTCCAGCGGACGTGTATGTTCCGCATGCCTCTACTTGTGTGCGCGCAGTATGTGTCTGTCGTGTGCACACACGCGCACTGCGTGACCTTTGCTGAATTCAAATTCAAATTCCCGCGGCAGCTGCGCGTGTTTGCGGCGCCCTTCACCAAGGTGCGCTTTGCGGACTTCTGGCTCGCCGACCAGTTCAACAGCATGAGCATCATGTTCATCGACATGGAGTTCCTCCTCTGCCAGACGCTCGTCATCGCCACTAACGCATCCGACGGTGGGCGCCCCGGTGCGCGCGCCTACCCCATTCAGCTTGGCCCTGTGATGTCTCCCTTGTGGTTGTTTGTTGCATGGATGCGCGCGTGGCCATAGCCCACACATCGTTGCCTGCTCACACGCGACACACCCTGCTGACCACTGCCGCACACACACGCAGACCCCTTCCGCTGCAAGAGTTGGCCGACGGGCGTTCGCGCCATCCTCACTGCCATGCCCGCGTGGGTGCGCTTTCTGCAGTGCCTTCGCCGCTTCTACGACACGCGAAATGCATTTCCGCACCTCGCGAACGCCGCCAAGTACTCGACCACGTTCTTTGTCGTCCTCTTCTCCACTCTGGACGACATTCACCAGCGTGAGTGCACCGTGTTCGTCCCAGTCCGCGACATCGCTTCGCGTGCATGCGCACTATTACTCGTCCGCATTGTCGTATGGACATGCGTAGTGTCACCGCGCACACTTAAGGCCCACTCCTCTTTCCTTTGTGTGCCATGCAGCGACGCCCGGCGCGAACGCGTGGACGGTGTATCGCAAGCTGTGGGTGTTTGCGTCGGCGGTGGCCACGTGCTTCACGTACTGGTGGGACATTAAGATGGACTGGGGCCTCTGGCAAAAGACGGGCCCGCGCTTCCTCCGCCGCGAGCTACTCTTCCCCAGGATCGTGAGTAACCGCCCTGTTACAGCGTGCTTGCCTCACGCGCGCGCCCCTCTTTCCGAAATGGCTTGCCTGCGATAGTGTGTCAGCCACTTGCCCTTGTGACTGGTCCGCTCGTCGTAGCCGTTCGCTGACGCCACCCCCACTCTTACAGTTCTACTACATCTGCATGGTCGGCGATCTCCTCATGCGCATGCTGTGGACGCTCACCATATCGCCCCAAATCCTCGGCATCTCCCTGCCATCGGACATTCTTCGCACGTGCCTCGCCTTTGCCGAGCTCTTCAGGTGACCATTTCTACGTTCGCCCGTCTGTGTGTGTTTGTCTCTGTGTGTTTTGAGAGAGAGTGTGTGTGTATGCGCGCGCGTGTGTGTGTGTGTGTGCGCGTGTGCTTGTGTGTGTGCGCTCGTGTGTGCAACGGGGCGTGTGTTCACTGTAATGTGTTTGAAGGTGTTTGTAGGCGTTTGAAGTGCAGCGTCTGCTCTGTGTGCGCAGTCGCCCTACTGTTGTCGTTGCGGCGCACGTCTCACTCACCATGCGTCGCAGGCGCTTTGTATGGAACATTTTGCGCGTTGAGCATGAGTACGTTGCGGACGCCGGCCAAGTGCGCGCCGAGTTTGACATGCCCAACCCACTCCCATATTCTGTGAACGCGTGAATAGAGAAGAACAGAGCCCTGACGTGCTCTCGAACTTGTGAATAGAGTTGTGACCCGTTTTCATGACACTCCGAGCCGGCTAGTTTGCTGCCGCGTGGAAGCCTTCGTGTTGTGTGTGGAAGCTTGTTTTCTCGTTGACTTGGACGCGTGCGGACACAAGCACTGTGTGCGCCGCAGTCACTCACAGTCACAGTGACTCAGAGCCACCTGCCAATCAGAGCAAGAGTGGTCGAAGCGAAGGACTCATCTGTCGCACTGGGAAGAATGGGATTCTGAGTCGCGGCGAGTGCACCGCACGTGCTCTGCCCGTTTGAGGGCCGCACGCGTGCTTTGTGCAGGCGTTTGCTCTCCTTTTCTAAGTCTCACCTGGGGCTCAACGCGCTTTGCCTGCGTCTCCCTATCACATCGACGGGTCCTACTCCTATGTCCCACTGCTCCTATGTCCCATTATAATTAAGCCCGTACCACGCACGTCCGCGTACGCACGTCCTCCCCGCTGCCCTCATGGCGCGCCCTGCCACCGTTGCGCTGCTCACGGACTTTGGGTACCGCGACGGGTACGTGGGCGTGATGAAGGGCGTAATCAGCGACGTGTGTCCCACTGCCACCGTCATCGACATCACGCACGGCATTGCGCCGCAGGACATTGCGGCCGCGAGTTTTGTCCTTGCGTCGTCGCTCGCGTATTTCCCGCGCGACACCGTCCACGTGGTTGTGGTGGACCCCGGCGTAGGCTCTTCGCGCCGTGCGGTTGCCGTGCGCGCTAGCCACGCCACCATCGTGTGCCCGGACAACGGCCTGCTCACCGGCGTCGCGTCGTCCTTCGGCATTGACGAGGCCTTTGAGCTCACCAACACGTCCCTCTGGCGACCCGGAATGGACGGCGGACCGAGCGCGACGTTCCACGGGAGGGACGTCTTTGCGCCTGTAGCCGCGCATCTCGCGTCGGGGCGCGTGTCTGTCGACAGTGTCGGTGTGCCAATAGCGCCCTCATCGCTGGTTATGCTGGCGTCCGTGCAGAAGCCCGCTGTCGAGGAGGCCGCGGAGGGCGGTTCGGGTGCGCGCGTGCTCGCGGGCTGCGTGCAGTACATTGACGGCTACGGCAATCTGGTGACGAACATCAGCCCGAAGCACTTGGAGCAGCTGTCGAGCAGTGGCGAGGGGCTCTATGCGCGAGTGCGCGTGAGCATTGCGGGGCGCGAGTGTTCGTATGCGCCGACATACGCCGCGGGTGGCAAAGGGGCGATGTTCTGGCTCTGCGCCAGCCACGGATTTGTGGAGATCGCCGTTGGTTGTGGCAGCGCAGCGGAGACTACGAGTGCCGCCGTGGGCGCGCGCGTGGTGTGCTCAACGGTAGATTGAGTGAGTGTGCAGCCCCGCGTTCCCTTCTCCGCTCGTACCCCGGCTCTGACATGCCGTCGCACACGCGCGCCGGGCTGTTGGCCGAATAGGGCCCGTGTGCCCCTGGCAACGAGCGCCTGCCACTCGACCCGCGCGCGAAGGACACCGCGCGCGTTCAATACACAAGTGCGCCCTTCCGAGTTCGCTATTGACACAGAGTGTGGACTGATGCGGCGCTGTGTTACCAATGTCCGTGAATTCGCGCCAGGTACTGCTGGGCGCACGTCAACGCGATGGGACGGCCGATGGCAGCTGCCATGGCCAGAGGGAGACGCGCCTGGACTGCGTGCAAAGACGTGTGCACGCCTCTCAGTGTGACAGCTTGTTATGACGGCCGCGGGCGTCCTCATGCCGGCCAGTGAAAACACTCAGCACAAAAAAAAAATAATGTTACTGAGTGTTACACACAGACTGTGTGCCGACCTTCGGCAAAGGAGTGAAGAACTGTCGAGAACAACGGATTTCGGGCTTGACGTGGACATACACACGCACGCACACGAACACACGCACACACACACGCAAGGCGCTCGTGGGGGCGTGAGTTGCAATGGACATTGTAACATGGAAGACTTCTCCGCGTGCCATATTTCGCGCCATGTGGCGGCAGCGGTCTCCGACAGGACGTCCCGCGCCGAAGACGGCCCGGCTAGCGCGCTCTCGGCCACACGGAGAAGTTTGTCCGCGCGGCTTGTGTCTGCCTCTGCGGCACATGGGGACATTGGGCGAAGATGGGACACTGTGCCACACTCGTCGTCCATAGTGGCCGTCGGTACTTAAGGGCGCGTCGATGCAGCAAGTCGATGCACTGCTTGCTCTCTCCTCTCTCCCACTCTTTTTTCCCTCAAGGCGACGAAGCGCGTGACGTGTATCGAGAATGCGCGGCAAAGTGTGCGTGATTGTGGGCACGCGGCCAGAAGCCATCAAGCTCGTGTCTGTCATCCAGAGCCTCAGCGCTTCGGCCGAGTTTGAACCGTGAGTGTTGCTCGCATTGGGTCGTTGTCTCGTGTGTCTCACAACTGCCGATGTCTGCTGCAATTGCAATGCCTGCGATCGCATCTGTCCAATGCCAAGCGAATTGTGGCGCGCTTTCTATTGCAATCGTACTCACAGGCGCTGCGCGCAGTTTCGTGGTGGCGACTGGGCAGCACAAGGAAATGGTCCTGCAAGTCTTCGACCGTTTCGGCATCACCGTCGACAAGTGGCTCGACATGCCCCCCTTCACCGCCCAGCGCGAGTCCACGCCCGAGCTCAAGCTGAGCGCTCTCTCCGCGGGCGTCCTCGAGGCGATGACCGATCTCCTGCGCGCCGTGCGTCCCCGCATCGTCGTCGTGCAGGGTGACACGACGAGCGCGGGCTTTGGCGCGATCGCTGCGTTCTACCAGCGTATCCCTGTTGCGCACGTGGAGGCCGGCCTCCGCACATTCGACATGGACAACCCCTTCCCCGAGGAATTCAATAGGAAGCTCATCGCGTGCGTCGCGCGGTGGCACTTTGCGCCTAGCTCCACCGCGCGGCAGAACCTGCTCAACGAGGGTATTCCAGAAGACAGCATATACTCGACGGGCAACACGGTCGTGGACGCGCTGCGGCTCACTCTTGAGCGCGTGGGTGAGTGCGCCGAGGGCGGGTCGTCGTCCGCCAAGCCGCGGGTGGTGATCACGGCCCACAGGTGGGGAATTGTCCTTCGTGCTGTCGTACGTGCGTTGTGGCGCGCCGTGTGCCCTGTCTTGTTGTTGTCGAGTGTCATGCTTACATGCTGCTGCCACGCAGGCGCGAGAACTGGGGCGAACCCCTCCGCCGCATATGCATGGCCATCCGCACGCTATGCACGCAGCACGCCGACATGCACTTTGTGTTCTACGTGCACCCGAATCCCGCCGTGCGCGCGATTGTCCATGAGGAACTCGCGGGGTCCCCGTGTGCGCTGGAGGACCCCCTGCCGTACGACCGGTTCGTGGTGTCGCTGTCGAAGGCCAGCCTCGTCATCACCGACTCTGGCGGCATTCAGGAAGAAACGGCGGTACTCAACATCCCCACGCTCATCACGCGCGATGAGACGGAGCGGCCCGAGGGCCTGCAGGTGCGCCTGCGTGCCCGTCCTGTGTCCCATCTCAAGTGCTGTTCGCCAAGTGCTGTTCGCCAGCCCCCTCTTCCCATTGTGCATAGCCTGACGCTAACTTTCCGCTTTCAACCGCAGAACAAAATTCACGAGCTTGTTGGCACGGACGTGTCTGTCATCGTCAGCCGCGCAAACGAACAGCTCGTGCGGCGAAAATCGGGCGCTGCGTGTGGTGTGAGCGAGTACGGCGACGGACGAGCCGGCGAAGCCATCGTGCGCATCCTCGCGGGCTCGCATTGAGCCTGCGGGTGTCCAAAGGGCTAGCGCGTGCGTGCGTGCGTGCGTCTGCATACCGTGCGTATGGTGGCGCGTTCACTTGGGTTGTATAAAACACGTAGCACTACTATATGTACACATTCTTTCTTTGCAGGACCGCCAATACGGCGCCGCAGAGACGTGCGGTGGAGGGCCAGCCGCCCCGCAACGCCTCGTTCAATCGCAACAACGTGCATTTCAGACACCCCTCGACCGGCACTTTCCGTCCGCGGGCCCGCACAGCCGTACCCACGGCCCCACCGGCGCCGGCTGGTAGAGCGGGTTGCTCGGGGTTTTCACGATGCTGAGGGGCAGGTACTCGGCGTCCGCAATTGTTCCATTGGACGCAAAGTAAACCCTGCGGCGCGGATGTCAGGACATTGTCGCAACAAACAACGCAGTGCACAGCGTGTGCGTTGCGCACCTGTACGCGCGCGACTTGCGCACTTCGAACGGCACCGTCTCCTTCTGCGGCTTCTCTAGCTTCATGCATGCGATGCTGTTGTAGTCGCGATGCTTCCCATCGGCCGACCAGCACACGTGGCTGTCAAACACAAAGTTGCCCGCCCCATACATGACGAGCGTGCGCCCGTCACTGCGACCGTAGAGAAACAAGAGGAAACCGGTCACAAACGCGCAGAAGAAACGAATACGGACGCCTGCCGAACTCACGAGCTGTCGATGTAGGCGTGGTCCTGCAACACGTGGTGGTGATGTCCGTACACCACCGCGACGCCGAGCTTGGCAAGGTGCCGGGCGATCGACAGCTGCTCCGCGCTCGGTTCGCTCTGGTACTCGTCGCCCCAGTGCATCGCGACCACAATCGCCAGCGGGGCGTCCGTGACGAGGCGCCGCAGATCGCCGACGTCCCGCGTCGCAATCGCGTCCGTGTACAGCGCGGCGCCCATCGTCATTGTCTTTCGCGGGATTCCGCACATGGTCGCAATAGCGCAGTAGGCGAGGAAGCCGACACGCACGCCGTTGGGCAGCGCGTGGACCACTGGCGTCTGCGCGAAGCCCAGCGCCTTGCCACGGTTGATGCCGGCGTTGCGCACGCCCACCAGCGCCAGCCGCTGGAGTGTCAGCTTGACGCCCTGTATGCCGTTGTCAGCCATGTGGTTGTTGGCCAGCGTCACAATGTCCACGCCCGCGTCCCGCAGCGCGACCGCACCCGTGACGCTCCCCCGCAGCGAGATGCGCTTGACGATGGCGTCCGCGGCGAGCGACTCGGCCTCCTTCTCCGTTATGAGCGGCGATTCGAGGTTCGCAAACGTGACGTCGGCGGCGGACAGGACGCCCCGGATGCGGTCGAACACGTACGACGTGCAGCCCATGTACCTCTCGTTGGCGAAGGTCTCAATGTCCCTCCCGAACGACACATCGCCCACAAAGACGGCGTCCGAGACAGTCGTGTCGTTGGCGTACACGCCCGCGAGCCTCGACACCATGCTCAGAGAGCTGTCCACATCCTTTGGGGAGTACGCGGCACAGCGGGAGGGTCCGAGAGAGAGTGGCGGGCCCCTCTTGAGCACAACGGGCGCCATTGCAGCCGCAGCCCGCTCCGCCTCGGGGCTCTGGCCGTTCGCACGCGCCCGTGAGAGGTGCGACTCGAGCGCGGGGATGGTCACCGGCTGCGACGCATTCCACGTGGTGCTCACGCGCGTACCCGTGCCGATGGCCGCAAGGAAAGCGGTGACCGAGACGACACACAGAAACACAATCGTTTCGCGGAGGCCCGGCAGGCGGCACCCGTCGGGCTCGCCGCCGGGAGGCATCTTCCTCCACGACCGGTGCGTGCGTGGGGTGATGCCAGGGCGAAAATGAACGCGTTTGTGTGTGTGTGCGTGTGTGTGTGTGTGTGGCGTGCGTCTTGAGTTCGCCGCGACGACTGCCTCCAAGTTCCTACTCGCGTGTGTTTGCGGGCTAATGAGCCACACCCGGAGGCTGGGCTGTCGGGACTATGAAATGTGACAGAAGTGGAAAACGAGTGCGAAATTCCAGGACTGCCCCTGTTTATTCGCACGGGTAGGCACATGCCGTGCTATATATTACTTATCCATATACGGTCATTTGTCATTCACATTTATTATCACTATAGACTGAGTTTTGCATGATACGAAGTCTTGTACTACTTAAATTTGGAAATTAGTATGTAAGAATGTCCGCAACGTGCTGTTACGCGGGTCATGTCGGCCGTGCACACAAACGCGATATTTCGCGTGCTTGAACAGATCACGGGCGCGATCACACCGCGGCGCACGCACGCACGCACGCACGCACGCACGCACATACACAATACGCGCACACACTTATCGGTGCATACGAACGCACGCAACTCGCGCACACACTTATCGGTGCATACGCACGCACGCAACTCGCGCACGCTCTTATCGGTGCGCGCACGCACTCGTGTTGTTCCGTTTGGCATGGCGCACGCACCCTGAACATGATGCACACGTGGGGCGTGGCGGCCGCCGGTGTCACTGCCGTCGGCCGTCGCACCTTATCCCGCAATGTTGCGCACGCCGCACTTGCGCACGTGCATCTTTTTTCGTCCGATGCCGACGGGCCCCTTCGGCCAACCCCCATCGAGGAAATTGCGGAACTGCAGCGGCAGCGCGACGCCCGAAGGGAACAGCGTGCACAGGTGAGCAGCGCGCGTTGCTTGCCTTCTCTGCCACACACCGTGCCCGTGCCTGCGCCACAGTGCTGCTTTGGACTCGGCTGCGGCGTGTCTGAGCTGCGGTTTCATGTGCTTGTCTGCAGAGGCGGCAATCGATGTTTTCCGTTCGGTCTGTCGGGCGCACAAACACCATCCGCGACGCTGCGATCGCCGCCGTTGAGTCTGGTGAGCTGCTGGCCGGTCCCCCCCGCGCGGCTGCGGAAGGCGTCGCACCCGCAAGCCGCCCCGATCACGCGCAGTTTCGCCGCTTTAGCGAACACGGCGAAGTCGTGGCGACGGTGTCCATGGCAGCGCAGCAGCATGTCACGCGTGTCATGCGTCGAGAGCTGCGCGGTCGCGTCAGCGAGATGCCGCCCGCGTTTTATGACACCGGTTACCCGGGTTACACTGGCGAGCGCATACGGCAAGAGCAGCCATTACGTGACCCGTGGGAAGCGCCGCAAGTGCAGGCCTCCTCGCTAAACGAGCACCAGGCGCCCGACAGTCTTCGGCGCGAACCGTCGGTCACGCCGAGAGTGGCGTCCCGTGCGCCGTTGCAGTCGCAGCGACCTGGGGTCTCGGCAAAGGCCGACGGGGACGGGACGCCCGCGTTTGCAAGTCGCGGGGACGAGGTCCCATTGGAGCGTGTTTCGCGACCGGATGCTGCGCGAGTGCAGCGCGTGGACGGCGCCGAGGATTATCAGCCCCACGGTCACGTCCGGAGCGACCCGTGGCAGGAGGACGACGCGCGCATGCGGCAGAGATCTGCGGCGTCTGTTGCCATTCACCTGGCCGAACAAGCGCAGAAGGCCTCGGAAGCGGCCGAAGCGACGCGCACGCCACTGCGCACTGTGAATGTCGCGGGGGTGGCACGTGACGAGAACGGCGAACAGTTTCAGACGACTGCGGGCGGGGCAGCGCATGAACGGGTGGTGGACGACGCACTTTGCTCCGAAGGGTCTAAGGATGTGTCTGGCCCGGTTGAAGAAGAAGGGACTGCCACTGCAGTAGCAACGGGCGCTGCGCCGCGGGACGGCGGGCGAGGCATTCGGCCGCGGGATGGCCCCGCACCGCACGAAAGGGCGCGGCCGAGCGCGTCGAGTGAACCAGTGCCACGGCGCGATGCCACGGCAGCAAATGCAGCCACGAGGAAGCCCGCTGGGGATGCGACCGCGCCGTCGCACTCCGATCGCACGACCCGATCGTCGCCTCCGTTGGGACATCGTGCAGTGGACCCTCGTCCAGTGGAAGTATCTGCAAGCAGTGCCACCGCCCCCGCCCCCTCGGATCCGCAGACTGCGCCGGCAGGCCGCCCTGTGCCGCCCTCGGGTGCCGATGTGGGCCGGCAAAAGTCTTCTGACAGGAGCGCAGCGGCCCCACCCTCGTCACACGCGAGCGGCGCAGGGGCGCAGCATTCGCGCGACAGCGGCGACGGTGCGCGAAGGTCCTCTGATTCACGTTCGCAGGAGGAGCAGTGGGCGGCCGCGGCACGCGTGCCGCCTCTCCTGCAGACACCGTCGACGTCCCTAGTGCACGTGACCGCCCGCATGCGCGAGGCGTCGGGATTGAGCGATCGTCAGCGGATGGAGCTTGCGGAGATGCGCCAGCTGGCACAGGGGGACGCAAGGGGCGTCGATCCCGACCGCCGAAGGCCTCTCAACGCGCTCTCGTTTCCGGCGCACATTGAACGATCGAGGCGGAGTGAGTTCCGCAACTTGACCCCCTTCGGCGGCTTCGGGCGCCTGCAAAAGTAAGTGCAGCCATGGTTCGGCGGCCCCCGCGTCTCCCTCTTATTGCGCATGCCTGTTTTGTGGTGTGCACAAGCTCTTCCTCAAGAATGCGAATCTCTGCACGCAGTTACGGGCACCTGTTGAAGACGTTGCGGTTCGTGTTCAACCAGCGTGTCGTGGAGCCCCGGATGGTAACACTCGCGCTGAAGAACTCGTGGACTGTGCGCGCGCCTGTGCACGTGCGCTTCCAGCTGGCGCTTCGGATCAAGGCCGCGTGCGAACGCCGTGGCGTGGCGCTGAACAACATCCACTACAACACGCTTGTGCGCATATTCATCGACGACCAGCGGCGGGTGTCGCAGTTTATTGCCGAAATGGAGGCCGCGGGATACAAGAAGGACGTGTTCACTTACGCGGCGCAGGTGCGTGGCAGGTTTGGTTGCGTTGCACCGGGGTGAGACGGGATTGTTGAGCAAATCGGTTTCTCTTGTTTGCCGCCGCAGCTCCACGGCCTCATGGGGCGAAGGGACGTGCTCGGTGCGTGGGCTGTTGTGGACGAGATGCGCGCGAACGGCGTCGAGCCCGACCAAAAGATATTCCGCATCATCATTACGAAGTACTGGGGGCGCAACCACGCGTCGCACGCCCTCCGGTGCATCGAGGTGGGCGACAGTGATTTGAGTCGCGCACAAAGTGCCGTTGGCGTCACGCTGTCGCTCTCAGTGCGTGCTGCTGGATTCAGTTGCCGGATTGACCCGTGTCGCTCTCAGTGCGCCGTGCTGCTGTATTTCATGTTGGTGTGTTGACCTTTGGCATGATCGTGGCGCAGCATATGCGCAAGTTGGGTGTAACCCCGACCACCCCCACGTACACGCTTTCGCTGCACGTTTGCGCGGAAGAGCGGAACGAGCGTGCTGCAGAGCGGCTGTGGGCGATGATGGAGGAGGACGGTGTTGAGAAGAACGTCGTCACGTACTCGGCGCTCATTCGCCTGCACAGCTACTGCGGGCGGCCCGAGCGCGCCGCCGCCGTCGTTCGTCGCATGGAAGAGGGCCCTGTCAAGCCGAACATTATCACGTACACGCTGCTCGTGAAGGGCTTTGCGGCGTGCGGCGAGGTTCGCCGTGTGCGTGAGGTCCTCGATCACATGTGGCGCGTGAACTGCCCGCCGAACCCCATGACATATCAGGAGGCGCTCATGCCGTTTGTTCGCGCTGGGAATGCCGCCGGCGTCGAATCGCTGTTGCTCGAGATGCGCGAGCGGGGTGTGCCGATCAGCGTACATGCGTACGACACGCTTCTGGGCCTCCATGCGAGCCGCGGGGACGTCGAGAGCGCGGTCAAAACGCTCGCCGCGATGGATAGTGACGGTGTGGTGCCCGACGATCAAATCTACTCGACGCTCGTGAGGCTGTACGACAACGTCAACGATGCGGATGCGGCGCTGTCGGTCGTCGGTGCAATGCACGAGGCGCAGGTCTTTGGGACGGATGTGAGTGAAGAGGATGCTTCGTTAACTTTTTTTTGCATTTCGATGTGCTCCTTATGTTGCCAGCCCGTTTAACGCGACTGTTTTCCGCCGCAGACCGTATATGGGAATGTCGTGCGACTCCTCGCCCGAAACGGCCGTTTTGAGGCAATCACGGAACTGGCTGCTGACGCTGCCCGGCACGGCTATGTATTTGGACCGCGCATCTGGATTGCTGCCGTGACGTCCCTTGCGCAGGCGAGGCATGCGGACCGAGTGGCCACAGCCGTCGACTACGTGTTGGGCCTCTTTGACGCCGACAGGCTCGACGCCTTTGCCCACTCGGAGCTGATGCGCGCCGCGGACATCGCGGGTGATCTCCCCCTTGCCTTCCGCGTCTACATGCGCGCACGGGCGGCAAACCAAGAGGTGGCCGCTGCGCTTTCGTCGATTGCGAGGCGTCACGCCGGCCGCACGGACTGGCTTGGCGGCGGCGGCTCGGGTGAGGGCGACGGTGGCGTTCCCCCCGACGTGGGCGTGTTCAACGCGCGCATGCAGTCGTTTGTCGCCGCGCGGGACCACCGCTCGGCTGTCGCAGTGTACTTGCAGATGCTGCGCGCGAACGTCCGCCCTGACGACGCGACCGTCGACATACTCGCCGACGCCCTTGCGCTGGACGGGGGCGCTGATTGGGCGACGACGCTGCTCGCGGAGGAGGTGCCGCTGGCTCGTGCGGAAACGGCCACGTATAACGCGCTTCTGCGCTTCCTGCACTACGGCCGCCGCGTGCACGACGCGGTTGCGTTGTATCGCCGACTCTGCGCTTCCGGGGTGTCTTCGAACAGTCGCACGGTGTCCATCATGGGCTCTGTTTTTGGCGCCATCAGTCGAGATCTCGCAGCGGCATTTATGGGTGGCGACGCGGAGCGTGCTCTGGCGCTGTATGGGCAGCAGTTTTCGCGGGAGGCGGTGGGGCGTGTGCAGGCCACCATCCGCAGCCTGCCGTCCAACAGCCCCACCGACGAAGCCGCCGCCCGCCCTCTGTTGTTCGAGGTGACCGCGGACGGCCGCATTGTAAGGCGGTTGCAGCCCGCTCCGGCTGACGGCGGTTCGTCGCCTTTCCTCCTGCGCGCTTTCAGGCCGCCCTTTGCGTCGCTGTGCGCCTGGGTGCCGCCCCCCACACTCCCTCCCCACTGCTTTATGCTTCTCCGCGAGGTATTTAAGGGGACATACGAGCCGGTGGAAGCCCTGCGGGTGAACGAGGCGGCCAGCAAGGCCATGTCTGAGCGTACCGCAAAACTGCGCGGCGCCGCCGAGGAGCGCCGCAGCGTGGCCGCGCGCATCCTTCAGGAGCGTCGAGAGCAAGAGTCTGCTTCGTCTGCTTCGCGCCCGTCGCGGACAGCTGCACCAAAGAACGATGCCGGTCGCACCAGCCCCGGCACGCGAAAGCGGTAGCGACGCTGTCCAAAAGTAAAAATCTGTGTACATATCTGAACATCGGCAAAGAGGTTCGATCACGTGACCTGTCTACTATCGTAACGGAATCGTAAAAATTCTGGAATGCACTGAAATTTTGAAAACTGAAAGGCTGATAAATTGTCAGCTTTTCAAACCGAGCGTTTCTGTTCCCCTTTTTCTTGCGAGCGCACCTCAATGGGGATGGCGGGCGTCCCATCGCCGTCTCCCGGGGGCTCCGGAGGGACTGCGGCCGCAGGGGTCTCCGTCATCAAGCCGGTTGTCGCCGTGCGGAGGCACTCGCACGGCAATGCACTCGCCACGAGCGGAAGCATGGAGTATCTGGGCACGGACGCCGCGTCTGCCGCTGCCGCTTCTTCTTATGCATCGCCCGAAGTCAGATCGAGCAGTCGTGGCAGTGCGCGTGGTGTGGGTTCTGCGGGTCGCCGAGCCGAGGGGGAACGGCGGCTCGAAATGCTCCCGTCCGATTGTGAGTGGCGTTGTTGCACGTAACTGTTCCGTAAGCCATACAATGCACTCATTCGCACACATACATGTACGCGCTTACGGTCTCACGAGTCATCTCCTGCGTTCGCGTCACGCGCCGCACACTCCCTTTTTGCATCACACCAACTGTTGTCTCATCACTTGTTCTTGTCCTCCCAGCGGACGCTCATGTCGGAGACTGGGGATTTCAGCAGCGCGAGAGCGTCGCTGCTCCCCGTGTAAGCTCGCCCGGAAAGCGGGTTCTGCCGTCCGTAGCGCGCAAGGATACGGCCGAGAGCGACATCACCGAGGGCGGGGCGGAGCAGCCGCTGCAGAGGGGGAAGCGTCCACGGAATGAGGCGTTCGGCGCCACCTCGTCTCCTTCTGGCGCCCGCTCTTCCGCTGGTGACTCTGCCGCGAATGGCGATGCGACAGATGAGCAGTCCGTGAAATTGAAGCTGGCCATGGATCGCATGCGGCAGCTCGACGAGGAGCTTGCGGACGCGATCAGGAGAGAGCGAGAGACCAAGGGGCGTCGGAGAGAGGGCACCGCCGCCAAGGCTCAGTCGTCGCAGGACACAGCATCCGAGGCCGATCTTGTCGCGCAATCGAGCGAAGTGATCCAGCACGATGTGCGGCCGCGAAAACCTCTCCGCCTGGACGCAGCCTCGGCACGAGCGGCGGGAGAGGAGAAGGAAGGTGCGGTGTTTCCGACCGCCGGCGCGGCGGAACCGGACTTCGTTCTGCGCAATATTCAGCTGGCCGCCGACGCCGGCAGCGTCGTTGCCATGACGGAGGACGAGAAGAAGCGGCTGCGTGCACTCGTGGGCGACGACGACCTGTCGGATGAGGGCGAACGGGACGACGCAGACGCAGCGAGCGCGGCTGACACGGCATCGGTGGGGAATCTCTCGAAGCGGTCCTTGCGCCACGCTTCCCGTGCCGACGGGGCGGAGTCGGCGCTCGGCACAAACCCCTTCGACTGCGGCCGCAGCTCTGCCTACATCAGTGTGCGCGAGGACAACCCTTACGCGCTCGTCGCTGTCCCGGGCGAGGGATTCACGCCGGACGAGCTTCTCATGCAACAACTACTTGCGATCGAGGCGAAGCTGCAGTCGCTCGTGCCGCGGGAAGACTGGGAGGCAAAGTACATTCGTCCCCCAAGCCAGCGATCGGGCTCTTCGCTCTCGATGTCGTCATCACGCAACTCGTTTGCCTCGAGCCGAACCGCGGCGACAGTCGCCTCCGACAGGCTGCGATTGCGGTCGATGGTCTCTTCCCGCTATGTCGCACCGCCGCCCGTTGCGGAGGCCGCGCACGCGAAGATCCGGGAGATTGACGAGCGGATTGCAGCGCTCAAGGCGGCCGAGGAGCAGGAGCAGGAGACGCGCCCGCTGGACGCCGAGGTGCTGCGCGGCCTCATCCGCGATTGCCAGATGGAACAGCTGAAGCACAAGTACTCGGCGGGCTATGGCAGCGAGGCCCGCACCGGCGTGGAGACCGACGAACGCGACGATGAGGAGGAAGCGCGGGCTCGCGCCAGGGAGGATGTTGCCGCGGCGAATGCAGCGCGGAAAAAGGAGCTTGACGCGCAAAAGAAGCTGTCGGCCATGGCGCACGAAACGATCGAAGAGGCGCTGGAGGGCGACTCTGCGAGCGACGCAGATGACGGCGTCGAGTACATCGCTGTGGATGCGGACGACATCATGCGAACACCGCCGAGGCTGCGCAGCGCCGGTATTGCGCCCTTGTGTGAGGATTGTAGTGACGGTGAAAGGGGCACGGCGGCGGGCGACGTCGTCATTAGTGACATTAGCCGTTGTAATTCCGCGTTGGAACAGCTTGAATGATCGTCGCGTGCCGTTGTTTAATGGACGTGCAGTTTCAGAGCATGTGCGCATCCGGCGCCGCAAACTGTAAAGAGCTAATGTAATGCGGCGATTCATTTGTCCATAATTGAGGCAAACTAGCGATGTTTTCGACGACGGCCGAGGCGCGCCGTGACTCGTCAGTGCGCCATACTAGCCGCAACCAGCCAACGTCGCTAAGAATGAAAATACTATATTAATGCGATATAACATTACAGACTGCCTCGATTTCGAGAACCTTCAGCAAATGCTTTTAATAGCCGAGCACAGGGCAACGAGGTTCTGATAGTCAATCGCGATAATGATCCCGCCAGCGCCATGACGTTCAGCGTACCACGACGACAGGTGACTCGGCAGCGAGCACACACGGCCCGGCATCGCCACGCATCTAATTCGCGGCGGGCCGGCCGGGCCGGCAAAGTAGTTGCCGCTGCCGTCGTTCGGGCTGGCATATGTAGAACGCGGCACCAACGCTCAAGGTGCCGACCCTCATCTCGTGAACCTCCTTGAAGCAGCGGCATTTGCGCTGTTCAAACACATTGGCGACCATCGCCGCGTACCGGTCGTGCCGACCGAGTCACAGGCGCCAGCGAACTGAGGAGGCAACCGTCCGGGCGTCAGTGATATCCGGCATCAGGCTATTGGTCTTGATGCCCGGGTGAACGCGACCCCTGGCATAGGGACAGGCGTGCCGCCCATGGCGCAGACTGCGGTGGCGAGGGCACCGTTCGTCGGCTGAGGGGAACTGAATGATGCCTTGGTTGTTCGTGCCTGAAGTTGCCGCAAAAGCCGGCCACATTGACACGGACATCCCGGCCAGACGGCCTTCACAACTGCAGACCGAGGCACATGTCTTATTATTAATAGCAAGACCAGGGCGGCCCGCTCAGAAAACTCAGGGCTCAGGCAGTAGTACAGTACATTTTAGTGTACAGCCATCAGTACTGGCGCGTCGATCACCAGAGACCGGACATGAAATCAGGCTGACCACACAGTGATTGAGCAATGACTCACCCGAAGAAAGGTTGGACGATAGACTTGCAAACGAGGTTCGTACTCGCAATGACAAACTGCTGCGTGCGCACGGCATTGACAGCCGAGTCTGACGTCTCCTCGGTCGAGGGGCCTGGTTCAGTTGATTGGCAGCATAGTCTGACCAACAACGGGCGTCGGAGCCATCGCGGCCGAACGCCTAAGCGCAAATAGACACACAGTGCACAAACGTAACTGCTCCGTCCGGCACTGTCAGACCTCTAGTGTCAAGTAATCGAAGTGCACACTGCGTGCAAACTGACAGCCGGCTGCGATCGAAAGAGAATACTACCTCGACGTGGCCGCTGAGGTACGTCAATCAGATGGTGATTTTTGCCGGCACGCCACAATTGCGTCAATTGTGTCGGCCGGGCCGAGAATGCCCCAGGCCCATGGTCCGCGTTGCCGGCCGCATTCTCGATGCCAGTAGCGGCTCGAGCACGTGAGGAAGTGTCGCCGTCCCTTCAAATAACCACTCGAGACTGACTCGGCTTATAGCCCCCGGATGTACGTGTGCGTGTGAGGTAAGTGCGTGCGTGTGCGGCGTGTGCATGTGAGTGCCTTCGTGTGAAGGGAGGTATTGCAGGCACGAAAAGCTTTCTGATTGGTCAACATATTATCTAACAGCGCAATGCAGCTGCAGGAGCCATTGGCGACACACACAAGTGCATATAGGGCATGACGTACGAGTGAACAGCACAGCCACACGGCACGTGCGAGCAAATGGCACGACGGATGAGCACGCTGACTGACGAACGAGCAAATGGCTCCACGCACAAGTGTTGGGCAGCTGGCCGGGATGGCACGAGCACACAACATGCACGAATACACATCACACACGAGCGCACAGTGCAGACGAGCGCACAACACGCACGAGGACATCACACACTGACATTACAGTAGCAGCACACGAGCGCACAAAACAGATGAGCTAGCACAACATGCACGAGCCTGAGGACATTTGCACACATGAGCGCACAGAGCACATGAGCCGGCGCACAGAGCAACGACGAGTCGGCACAACTGAACATGCACACCGGCCGGCCAGGACATCGTACACATCGGAGCGCACAGAGCACATGAGCGCACAGAGCAGACGAGTGCACACGGCCGGCATGTTTGCACACATCAGTCAGAGTGCACATCGCACATGAGCGCACAGAGCAGACAAGCGCACACGGCACAGTGCATCTGATGGCTTACACATCACACACGAGCACACAGAGCAGACGAGTGCACAACACACACGCTTACACATCGCACATGAGCGCACAGAGCAGACAAGCGCACAACATGCATGGCTTACACATCACACACGAGCACACAGAGCAGACGAGTGCACAACACGCACGCTTACACATCGCACATGAGCGCACAGAGCACACCGGACCGCACGTGGATGGAACGCAACAGACATGAGCCGGGATGGCGGCAAACGAGCACACATCAGGCACGAGCGCACAATAGTCAGAGCGCACAGCAGACACGCCGGCCTACAGCGTAGACCAGGCACCAGCGAATCGAACAATACGCACGCCCAGAACTGAAGAGCGCCCAGGCTGACGCACGAGCACACAAGATGCATGACACACAACAGCCATGACCGCACAGCACAAGAGCGCACAGATTAGGCGACCACACACGTGAACACAATACCCCCCCCCCCCCCCCCCCCCCAGTAGATGGGAAGGAGCCCTGTCCTCGGGAACGGGCGCACAGTTGAGACGCATAAATGACGGACCGGCGCCACACTGGCGGCAGTGCCGGCTCCATCACATAACATTGGCTATTCTTACCGCTCCATCACAACTATGCCGTGCGTGAATAGTGCGAGAGACAGTGCACACCGAGGTCACAGCGATTAAACGCACCATCGTGGTTTCATCACGTACGCATTCGTAAGCACCATTCACATACCCCTCATCAGATGCTGCACTCCACTGAATAGTGGGGACACGGACACACCCGCCTCTTCTTTGCGATCATTCATTACAATGTGCCCAAGGCGTGCGCCCGCAGCCTTCAGTATCGCCCACCTTCGCGGACTTCAGCTGAGCCGTACGTCTTGCAAACGTGCCGCCCGGCTTCCTGCTCAGGGCAGTGCACTGAAGCGTGTCAAAGGCATCCGCCGGGACGAGGTGGAGCTCCAGCTGGCGTCGGCGGAAGCGCTCGAAAAGATTTTGGCACGGGAAAATGAGGCACGTACGCTCATCATGATAGAGATATTCTCCGAGAGAAATGGCCGCGGCGGCAGGACCCCGCAGCGCTTGACGGGGGATGTCATCCTAATTGTGTGCGTGATTGTATGTGATTGTGCGCGTGTGATTGTGTGTATATGTGCATTTAAAGTGACAGTTGTGCGTGACTGTGCATTGAGCGGGCAATTTCTCTTGTCATTGAGCTGTGCATCTGATTGTGTGCGTGCACTGTGCACGTGCCGCTTTGCCAATAGTTGGCGTGATTGCGCGCTGTCTGATTTCGTGTTCAATCAGCGTGTGAACGATAAATCAGTGATTGTGTCCGGTAACTGTTCGTGTGTGACCGATTGTCAATGTCGGTGTGCTAATGCCGTGATATCGATTGTGGGGGCATTGTGGGCGTGACAGTTCTGAGTGTGTGTGCTGTTGTGTACGCGACTGCCGTGTGTGCGTAATTGTCACAGTGTCCGCCCGAGTTCAATTGATATGTGCACTGGCCGGCGAGTGCGTGTTGTGGGCGCCGTCAGTGGTGCCGGGGCGTGATTCAGGCGTGTG